>PVJH01017451.1:0-47814 GCA_004026705.1 Nesogale talazaci | reverse complement strand
GAATTCACGGAGGAGAAGAGGCACAGAAACATCATAGAAGGGGAATATGACTACAGAGAGATGGATCTGACCGAGGTGGTGCAGCCACCTCTGTCAACCAGAAGGCAAGTAATACAGCATGGAGACATGGGTACAAAAGTTTTCTTTAAGCTTTTTCATGTCCTAACTAAGTTAATTGTCCTGTGATTCAGTTTCCTTTGCTTTCAAACAAGCAAGTAAGGAAACGAACAAAAACCACAGTAGACAGCAAGTTGTTGGGAGACCAAGTGACACACTTCATTGGAGGTGCTTAGAAGATCATTGTAATTTCTGCTATTGCTCTAGAGACATGAGTTTTTTAAACTTAAAACTGGACAGTTATTTAAGATTCGTTACTATTGAAAACCTGGATCATTAATCTAACATGCCATTCTCATCAGTCCAAGCCAGTGCAAACAACAGTGCTCCATTATTTTTCACAATCCAGGACCTTCTTGGAAATGCCACCTTCCTGCTTGGCAATGCCACCCTCCACAGTAAGGCCCTGAAGTCTTTGAATGGGCAGGGCACAGGGTCAGAATATTTGGGGGCATCAAAGAACTTTGCTCTTGCTGGACTCATTATGTAAAAACAGAATGTTATAATATTGCTGTTTACATATTTGTAATTCCAATCACTGCCATCAAGTCAATTCCAACTCATGACGATCCTATAGAACAAGGTAGAACTGTTGTTGTAGGTTACCAAGACTGTAATTCTTCATAGTAAAAAGTCCTGTCCTTTTTCCTTGGGGCATTTTGAACCGCTGATCTATGGTTAGCAACCCAATGTGTAAACACTACATATTTGTGCCTAGATGGCACAATCAGATGTACACTCAGTGTGCTATGTTACATAGCATAGAACTTAATCCCATTCCATGCCACAGTATCTATATGCTAATGGAAATGTCTCATGCTGTCTTATTTCTGTTTACTGTCACTATTAAGCAGGATTTAGGAGAGTTAGGGACCTTTGTCTATTGTTATTCTGAGCATGGAAAATTTCCTGAGATTTCCTCTTTCTTCTCCCAGAACCCCCAGCTGCTAGGCAAAAGAGAGTTAGCAGGCATAGATGTCACTCTGCCAAAGTTCTGGTCATATAAGAGCTTTTTGGAACCACTGCCTGAACTCTCAAGAACTTCCCAATGCTTCAGTTTCCAGGAATAGAACTCTCTGGTTACCCTCTTGTGGACTCTCAGAGATTTAAAATAGGTCAGGCCTACGCTGTGGAGAAAATAAAAGATCTCACAGATTTTTGTTTTTATCATAACCCACTTTCCCGTGTAATTTTCGGATCTTATTTAAAATCATGGGTAAACTGAGCACCTGGAACCATATTTTGATTATTTTATCCAATTTCATTAAGCATGTGTCCTCTCGTGTTATGTAAGACACCAGCCCCACTGCCTTCGAGTTGAGTCAGGCTCAATGGCAGCTTGATAGGACAAAGTAGAACTGCCCATTGCGTGTCCAAGGCTGTGACTCTTTACAAAAGCAAAATGTACCCTCTTTTCCTCATAGAACATGTGATGAGTTCGAACTCTTGCTGTTCTGATTAGCACTCAGATGCCGTAACCACTGTACCACTAAAACCCCTGACTCTCTATGTACATACGGCAACCATACTGCCTCTTGTACAGACTTAACACGATGGAAATGGAGTGTGGGATGTTAAGTGATTTGAAATCTTGCTGGTACACAGAAGCTGATTTAACTCACCTTCTAATCAAAGTACATTGTATAGTTTCAAATATGTAAATCTAATTAGGATTAAGGTGCTTCTGTCCACATCTCATAAATAGCCTTCCCAGCTCATCTTCCTTCCCCCCTTCGCATTAATACTTAGATTTTTTTCTCTGGCCAACAACCTATTTGTAAACATTGAGTTCTTTTGACACTTGTGGTATTACACACACACAGACACACACAGACACACACAGACACACACCATCCATCCACCCACCCACCCACCCATCTATCCATCCATCCAAATCCTGGGTAAGTCTGACACACCCATTCAAGGCCCAGGGGAAGAGAAATGGAGACTGCAACTCAGGGATCTGTGGTGATTGTGCAACAGGAAGAAACAAAGTCCAGGACAGTGGGATAAAGACAGAGAAGAAATTTTTTTTGGCCTAACGGGTCAAAATATAAGAGAAAAGGAAACATTGCCATGGGGTAAAAGCAAAATAAAACGAAACATTTCTTCTAAAAAGAGATAAAAGTGAGTAGGAGAGTCAAACAAACAAACCACCCCCCAACCAACAACTCATGTTAAGAAACAAATTACTGTGCAGAAGTCTCAGCCTCTTATTGGTCTGCTCTGGGCCATATACCCCAATCATGAAGCTAAAAGAGAACACAGAGTTTACCCAGTGACCTTCACGTTAATCAAATAACATCCGGACTCTGACCAGTCAGATTAAAGTAAAATTTCCCTCAAACCAGGAGGCTGTCATTTCCATTCTTATGGCAACTCTTATGGCAATTTTTTCTTTTCCCCTCACTGAAGTCCCATCAGGTTGCCTAATCTGCATATCTAATTCTGAGACATGGGAATATCAAAACCAGATAGACCTACAGATATGGTATTTGCATCCATGCCGAAGACACACCCTCCTAACTTGGAGACACTTTTTAATGAGACATTAGATGGTATCTTCCAAAAGCCCGTGGCCAATTTCTCAGTATATATTTCATTATTCTTCGGGCAAGTTTTATAGATGCCATTCAGGAGCAAAGCTCTGTAATCGTGGAAACAGGACAAAGCAATGGACATAGCAAGAGGCTTAGAAATAATAGGAACAGGAAACAGCAGCATGTCTTGGGAAAAAGCAATTGGGAGTGGAAGTAGGAAACTAGGTGGGCCTGAAAGCACAGCAGCAGGGTTTTTCAGGAAGTACTCAGGCTCTGGTCACCCCAAATCTGGGTGCAGGGTAGGATTTGCACTCTCAGTGCCAACACAGAGATGTGGGCCAAGGAATGAATTCTTTTTTCTTGATTTCATAGTCCAGACTTTCTATAAGTCTGGTACTGCACCCTGATCAAGCTTCCTTGATTACCTACCCTCTGGCTGTACTTCTGTTCTCCCCTTCTATAGTACAGTTTTTGAAATTCTTAAAAATACAGCTGGAAATGCCTCAGTACTGATCCTGTTATACCAATGAGTTTTTCCATGACCCAAACTAGTGCTTGGTTTCTCTTTCCTGAACATGCTGTGGACTGTTAAAGCTTGTTCTTTGATGTATGGTCCCATAACGGAACAAAGTAAACAATTTTGGGGAGCAACTGCCCTCTTTATGATATGATTTAATACTTGAAAATTCTGCTTTCACACCCAGTGCCTGGCAGAAAATACAACAAAACATACATTCACATCAATCTAGTATAATACCACTCTAGAAGAGAAGCTTTCCTGGAACAAGGAAACTACACCTTACCTTCAATGCTTCCATCTGTCTAGCAGATGGTGGCAGTTAAATAATCTTCTGTCAACTTGAGTGAAGGGTGGAGTCTAGTCCATCAATTAGGCCCTAGCCAATCATACCTTTGTGTGGGCACAGTTTTCTCCTGAGGATTCTGGGTACTTCTGTCTTCCTCCCTGGAGGTAGGACATACACTCTCCCGGCCTCACATTCCTGATGACAAACCAGATGGAACTAAACTGATGGCGCCAGCTCTCTAGAGCTGGAGAAGCCACCTGGAGACCCACATAGTGCAGGAGATGCATCTACCACCTCTGGGTCTACAAGACTTTCCACCCACTACTCTGTGATCTTTTACTACATGTGTCACGTGACTATTAAGAGGCCTTTGTAGACTGATATCAGGCATATAGGCTACTATTGAACTTATTATGGACTTGATCTGGACTGGGCTAGAATACTTTCTTAATATACAATTACTCTTAGATATAAAGCTCTCTCTTATACGTAGATGAGCATTTCTGTGTTTGTTTCTCCAGTACACCCAGACTAACGCACAGGCCATCTGTCAAATGGCCCCACAATTGTACCTAATAAGCTAATTATTTAATCTGTAGACTATACAGATAATTTGAGAAGCTACTACATATATATATGTATATATAATGTGGCAATGAGATGAACTATATTAATAACCTGCAATTGTAGTTGACATAACTCTGCTGAAAGTGAGGAAGAATTAAAACACTTACTGGCGACATGGATTACACTTCAAAATGGATTACACTTTCACACAAAGTAGAAATGCTCATAACTGGATCCTCAAAATCAACCAACGTCATGAGAAGCAGAGAAATGCTTGAAGCTGTCAAGGATGCATTTTTTCTTGGATCCACAACCAATGCCCACGGAAGAAGCAAGTGAGAAATCAAATGACATATTAAATTGGGAAAATCTGCTGTAAAAGTCTTCTTTAGAGTGTTTGGAAGCAAGTTTTTTTTTTTTTTTTTGAGGAGTAAGGTGTATCTGATCTAAGCTGTAGTATCTAACAGTCTCATTTGCATGCAAAATCCAGATCGTGAATAAGGAAGACCAAAGAGGACTTGAGCCTTTGAATTATGATGTTGGGAAAAATCTTGAGTCACTACGGGCTGTAAAAAGAATAAGCACATTTGTCCTGACAGCACATCCATAATAATTCTGAGAAGCAAGGGTGGTGAGACTTTCTCTCGCGTACCTTTGACTAGTTCCTGGAGAAGAATATGATGCTTGGCAAACCAGCTGTTGATGCTAGATGCTCTGAGTCGGTTCTGATCCATGGTAAGCCTATGTGCAATACAGTGAGACATCGCACAGAATCGACAGCACAGTGGCTATGCAGGACTCAGACAGAGCAATAATTGTGAGATTGGTACAAGCTGGGCAGTGTTTCCTTGTATTGTCTTTGGGGTTCCTTTAAGTGGGAACCAACTTGCTGACCTAACAGCAGCAGCAGCAGCAACAAGGTAACTCACACCCAATAAGGAGGCATGTATGAACTCTATGCAACGTGAGATATAAAAATACAGGAAATGGATACTCAAGGATCTCATCATCTTTGGGAAGAACTATAATGTAAGTTTAATTAAATGATATGGGGTTTCCCAAACTAAGCATACCTGACTGGGGTAATCAAAAGGGTTTAAAGAAAAAGGAGATGTTAACGTTAAAGTAGAATGGACAGAGACTGGAATGATCGTGATAGAAAAATGGCACTAGAGAAACTTAGTTTACAACCAAACCCACAACAATCAAGGGTATTTTGACACTATATAAACCACTCTCATCAAGTTAATTGTGATTCATGGTGGCTCTATGTAAAGGTTCCAAGGCTGTAAATCTCTGTTGGAGCAGACAGTCTCTGCTATCTCCAATAAGACTACTGTGAGTGACCATGAGGTATAGAAGGGATTGGGTGAGAGGCATCAAAGAACTAAGAATTATTTTATTATAACTGAGGAGGAGTACAGACTGGGGACCCAAAGCCGATCTGTAGATGAAGCAACATCCACTTACAGAAGGGTCGTGGAGAGGAGAAGAGCCAGTCAGGGTACAGTGTACTAATGACAAAGCATGCAACTTTCCTCCAGTTCTTAAATACTTCCTCCCTCTCACTATCATGACCCCAATTCTACCTTACAAATTTGGCTAAACCAGAAGATGTACTTGGGTACAGCTAGGAACCGGAACCACAGGGAATCCAGGACAGATGATCCCTTCAGGACAAGTGGTGAGAGTAGCGATACCAGGAGGGTGGGGGGAAGGCAGAGTAGAAAGGGGGAACCAATTATAAGGATCTGCATATAACCTCCTCCCTGGGGTCCAGACAACAGGGAAGTGGGTGAAGGGAGACATCGGACAGTGTACAATATGACAAAATAATGATGATTTATAAATTATCACGGGTTCATGAGGGATGAGGGAGCGAGGAGGAAGGAGAAAAGTAAGAAACTAACCCCAAGGGCTGAAGTAGAAAGAGCAACTTTAGAGACTTATGATGGCAACAAATGTGCAAATGTGCTTTGCATACAATGAATGTATGCATAGATTGTGATAAGACTTGTATGTGTCCCCCAATAAAAATGATAAAAAAAGACTCCTGGTGTGTTTGAACTGCCAACATTAGAGTTAGCAGTCCAATGTCTACCTGATAGAGAAACCAGAGAAGCAGAAATGAATAAACAAATTACACCAGGAAAAAAACCTGCAGTCATATTTTGGGAAAAAGGTTCTATGGTATTTAGCTCAAGAAGGAAAAGAAAGTCAGATAAACATTGTTAACATATTCGTTTTCAGACTTGCAAATATTTTCCTTTTCTTCCAAGTAATCAAAATCAGCAAGTACAAGAAAATATGTACTCAAATTGTGATATCAAAGACTATAGAATCTTTGTATTTCTATAGATTGTATTTCTATGTATAGACTATAGTATTTCCTATAGAATCTATTTTTTTTGGCAGAAAGTTTAGCCTTTGCATTTCCGAAGAAATTCTTCCTAAACAATTCTTCCTCTACGCATGCTTCGTTTGTGTGAGTGTGTGTGTCTGTGAGTGTGTTGAATGGTACACATTTCCTCATAAAGTTAGGAAGTTCAACTTTATTTTGAAAACATTATCACTCATATGGACAAATGCAATATATATATATATGTTTAACTTTAGAAAGATTTTATCATGAAATCAGATAAAAGGTGCTTTGACTTTGAGGAAATGTTGGGAAATCTTGTCAGATTCACTCAGCAGACAATAGATCTGGTAGCATGAAAAACCTTTTGTTTTCAAGTTGAATCTGACACAGAATAATTCACAGGGCAGGGTAGACCTGCCCCCATTGAAATCTTTATGGGTCATTTTTTTGCTGCTGAATGACTGGTGGACTCAAACGACCAACATTTTGTTGGCAATCAAGCACTTAACTCTTGTGTCATCAAACTTCTCAAGAGCAGGTGAGAATTTTTTTTCAAACACCACATTTTCATTGTAAATTAGGTGGAGGTGGGGGTTTACATTTCATATATTCAATTTCATATTAAGCATTTTAAGATGGTAATCAAGTCTCTCAATACTTTACATGTCACCAGCTCTATTTCTTGTCTGCCTCTTGTGGCCTATCTACTCTTTCAACCAAGTTAACATCCATCAACAGTCTAGTCCATTCCTCTATCTTTTTTTCCACTGTCTTACCCACTTCTGGGGTAAGAAAATTTTCATTTTCTTTTTCTTTATAAGAGTGGTCTCATATAGTCTTCATCCTGTTGTGATTGGCTCCTTTCCCTCCGCACAGTGCTCCACAGTCCCATGAATACATGGAGTGCTTCATAGGTTTGTCATTGTTTTATAGGGATGTATTGTATTCCATTGCAGTATCTCCAGGGAGGCTCACTCTGAAGATTTTAAGCGACCGACATTTGATTTGTATGCCTAGATGTAGAGCATATGTAATTATCATGGATCATTATTATGGTGATGTAACAATTATAAAGATCCTAAAGAAACTTTCAGAATCTTGCAAAATTAACTCACTTACAATAATGCTGAGAGAATTTCATCAGGTTTCGCTTTTCAGTACTATCAAAACTTCGAAAACTCATGGCCATCAAGTCAAAGCTGACTCATAGTGACCTTAGAGGACAGGGGAGAGTGGCCCCTGTGGTTTTCTGAGATTATAACTGGGGAAAGAAAACTCAGTCTTTCTCCTGCAGAGCTGCTGGTGGTTGCAAACTTCCAACCTTTCAGTTAAAATAGCCACTATATCCCCAGGGGTCCTTTAATTCAGTAGTCGAAATAATCTCTTATCACTTCTACTGTGTAAGTTCCCAAGTACCTCAATTCCCTGCTACTTTCTTCTCCAGCTATTTGTTTACCTATGTCTGTTGACATCTATTTATCTACCTGCATCTGTTCCTCACTAAACTGAATGCTTCCAGAGTGCAATTACTGTGTTCTCTTTTAGACCCTTGTTTCCCAAGTCTAGCACCGGGCCCGACACTTAGGATGTACTCCATATATAACTGTTAAGTGACAAGGAGTACTTTCCACCTTATGAACACCACAGCATGGAATCCTAGGAGTTACAGCAAGCTCTGGGTCTACTCTGTGACTTTAACCTGTCGTGGTGGACAGTCCATAACTAAAACGTTGACTTCAGGTAAGCTAGTTCTCTTCTTACTGCTTCTTTAATTGTAAGATGGAGCTAAAAATACCACCTTGTTCATTGTAAGGATTAAAGATGGGAATTTTTATGAAGCATTCAGGATCATGCCTTGTGTATTTTGACTCCTTAGAACAACAGTTGCTTGTCTCTTCTCTATATATTTTTTATTACTCTGCAAGTGTTCTTCCAAAGTAAGTTAGCTTGAGAAGGTGAAGATGAGCTGGCAATTTAACATCATCAAGTACATTGTATGTATCTACAAGTGGCACATGGCAGCCACAGAACTCTGGGTGTTAGAATGAAGTGATCCTTAAATGTAGACAGAGAAGAAAATAGAATGACTAATTAATGGCAGCACTGCTACTCTGCAAAATCACATCTCTACTGGCTTTCCAACTCCCTCATCAGACCACTGTCACCTAGTTTATTCTGAAATGTAGCATCCTACAGCACCAGGTAGGATTGCCCTCTGTGGGTTTCCAAGTTTGAAAACCTTTATGAGAACACAAAGTTGCATCTTTCTCCATGAGTCTTTATCAGTCTAAGACTGCAGACTCTGTGGTTAACAGGCAAACCTGCAGAACTCCTTGATTATTCCACTTAGGTGCATAATAATTGGAATCAGGTCATTTTTACTCCAGTGTGTTGGAGGCAATTGGTTTTGACCTTCCTTTCTGCCCGAATCTTATTATGTGTGTTTTCAATCCTTTTTTGAAAAATAAACACACATTAAACACAGTTCATTCAATTAACAAATAAGAGGGACAGAAATGAGAAAAAAATACACTGCTATGCTTTAAAATAAAGGATGCTAAAATGAGGCCCATAAAACAAAGAAAAACAAAATAAAACAAAATCAGATTTTCAAAAATATCTGACTGAAAATGCACATTCCTTAGGGACAATGAAGATGGCAAATATTATTAACTGGAAGAATCACATCTTCTTATGAAAACTTAGTTCTCTAAGCCTTTGAGAATAGTGTTGTCTGTAGGAATGTTCTAAAGAAAACATACAGAATTAGAAACCATCTCATGTGAGTTTTTTTTTTGGGGGGGGGCATCATTGCCCTCTCGTGGTGGGAGTAGGAGGCCCAGCCTTGCTCCTGGAGAGCTGCTGCTGGACTTGAACCTCTAAAAAAGTGGGCCGCAGTCCTGCGCACAACCACTGTGCCATCAGGGCTCAGCCATCATATGAGATTTTTTTTGGGGGGGTGCATCACTGCCTCTGGTGGTTGTGGGAGCTACCCAGTGCTGCTCCTGAGAGCCGCCACTGGATTTTGAACTGCCGAGCCTGCGGGCCAACCACTTATGCCACCGGGGCTCAGCCCCCATATGAGATTTTTATAAAGGGATTAATGAGATAAATATTGGTTGTAAACCTTTTACTTTTTTTTTAAAGGACATATCCTGATTAAAAACAATTTGAATGCCATTGAAAAGAGAATGGAGTAGACGTATGTAATCCCATTTATAACTGAGTTATATTCTCTTTTTTTAATTTATTTTTTATTTTATTTTTTGAGTTATATTCTTCTAATATGGTCCTTCCAGCTATACTATATTATGTGATATGTAATAATTCTGGATTTCATATGCCTGTGGTTGTGGTCTCATTTTGGAGGGCATTAGCCACTCATTAACTAGAATGGGAGGAGATCGAGTTCTGACTTTAGTAGTGTATGTGCATTGGACCACATCCTTGGTTTATGGGTTACTTTAGTCACTACATATTACAACAGATGCAGGTAATTATACACTAGAGCTGAGAGGAAAAAGAACATTGCTTCTGAAGTGACCTTGGACAAAGCGTGGGTGATTAAGATTAATAGTAAGGAAACACCTACTTGAAAACATTTGCAAGTCCAGGGATGAAGAATAGATGATTATATTCTAGTGACATTTGATTGCGCCCCATAACTCCAACCAAATGACCTTTTCCTCAATGGGTCTGGTAAGCGTTGGGATATACTGATAGGAATCACTTGTGAGTGCTTACCAAGAGGTTTCCCTATCAGGACATTCTATTGCATATAAAAGGAGCTCCCTGGGGACGAGGGGCTGTGATCTCATCACCAGCAAGAGCCAGGAGTAGAGTGTAGCCTCTCTGGACCCAACCTCTGGCTTACCTCTGCCTGATCGTTTGACTTTGGACAGAATGGCACTCATCACCATGCAAGACAGTGTCTTTGAACTCTGAGAGTTCTGTGAGACACTGCAGCAATCTGCAAAAGGCAGAGAAGTGAGAGAATGGACTTAAGGGAAGGATGGAGCAGACTACGATGTTGTCAGAGTTGGCTTTTGGGGACTTTTACAGTCTCCAACTTCTTGGAACTAGTTTGGTATGAATTCTTATACAAGAAGGGATTGACACAATAGATTTTTGATCTAAAAATTAAGTTCCCTTAAACAGAGTGCCAGGAAGTATTTTCTAGAAGAGTACCACAATGTTGCTATCATTTTAGTGATTCTATTTGACTTCTGACTTGCCCAACGGGAATGTCCTGAGGTATTGCGAAAGTGGTGCAAAATATCCACAAGATTGAAATGGGAGTTTCAAGATGGCAGGATCAAAACATCTGGCATTCATTGAAATAAACTGCGCATTTGTTCAATTAAAGATTTTTAAATCATCTGTTATCGAGGTCTGTGTACCCATTTTTGACTCATTAAAAATAGAACATTTTACTAAAGTAAGTCCATTCAACTTATCATCCCCAATTGGAGTCTCTTCTTTCCAAAGAACAAACGTGATCTGAGTCAACAACTTAAAAGACTGTTGAATACTCTATCTTGGAAGTTACAATATATCTCTATTCTTTGTCTTTCACACACATGCACACATGCTGCCCTCATCAAATTGGTAAAGAATAACCACTCCAGCATGACTTTTGTCACTCACCAAGTGTGTTATCAGAAGAGAATTACAGGTCATTTGGGGGTCTCCAAATTGTCTATGCTCCCTATATAGTCACAGTGTCAGTTATGAGAAAAGTAGGACTAGATTATTCATTTTAAAATCCCTGACTCTTCTAACTCTAAATGTACCCTGCTATCATTTGTATTCACTGGCAGATAATTTTGTATTTGCTATGCACAGACATTTTGCTTGAACCACATAAAGCCCTGCACTGGCATTGGCAATCATATGCCCTTCCTCGGTAGCTGTTCTTAACATAAATTCCATGCTTATCAACTATCAGACACTGGTTTGGAAGTTACTCCTGTGTGGCTCACAGGCAGTCACCACAAATCCCCCAAAGACACCACTTCAGCCACAGAATAACTTTGCGATCACTAAGACTAAACCAGTGTATTTTAAAAATTAATGAAATTAGGTAGTTTGAAAATATAATTTTATGGAAAGATGATAAAATTAGAAATATTGCTCTCCTTCTGTGCATCACCCTAAAAAAAGAGAAATAAATCAATCTGGCCAGAATTCCATTTTAGGCTTGAAAGATTTCTAAAAATAAGCCTACAATCCAAGTCCATTAGCAGTGAGTGTATGGTAGAGACTATAAAAGTTGTCTTGAGCCCTGGATTTAAACCACTAATTTAAGTTACAAAGTTTCTTGGGAACACAATGAACTGCCACCTTCATGATTTTCATAAAATATTGTCATGTCCGTGACAATATTGATCGCCTAAACAACAGTAGTAGTGCACAGAAACAACATAAATTTAGCAGGCAGTATTTGGTTTATATTAGGTCAAGGAGCACTACTGGTGGCACAGTGGTTAAGCACCTGCTAATGGAAAGGTCACCCCTAAGAACGCATCAGGAGCTCTGCATGAGAAATGGGGCAGTCAGGTTAGGTAAAGATTTGTGTCGCTGGAGACAGGGTGCCATTATGGGTCAGAATCAACATGATGCAATGGATTTTGGTTTATATCAGTTCATCCTTATAAAAATCTGATGAGAATTTTTGATAGCTATTTCCATCAACACCTCATGATCACACAGGCTGGTGTCCTTATTCCGTGTGGGCTTTGTTGCTTCTTTGCTAGATGGCCGCTGGTTTAAGACACCAGATGTTATATCTTTTAATAGCCAGGCACCATCAGCTTTCTTCACCACATTTACTTTTGCATCCACTGTGTCTTCAGCAATCGTGTCAGGAAGGTAAGGATCATACAGTGCCACATTATTGAAACAAACCATTCTTGTACCGAACTAATATTTAAGTGGAGGTTCAAAGTCCATCTGCTTCCTTGTATTTACACACACAAGTGTGCACATTTACACATATTTACAAACATACATTTATAGACAAATACAGATGTTCAAAAGCAAGCAATCAAATTGATGTGAAGGAACATAGACAAAGTAGAGACACAAAATCCACCTGTAAGATAATTGGAGAATACCTCGCAGTAATGCCACATGGAATATATGATATTTCCAGGGTACAGTACAGCACTGATAAAACACATAACTATCCTCTAGTTCTTTAACTTTTCCTCCTCTAACTATTATAGTCATAGTTTTGTCTCATTAATTTTGTGAGCCCTGGTATGTTCATTTCAATAATTAAGATTGTTTGATGCATGGAATTGAAAATAGATAAACCCTTCAGAAATAATAATAGGAATAATGATTCTCTGAGGGTATGGAAAGAGGTGGGGAAGGGGATAAGAGGGATGATAGTAATGATGATTATATAACCCCACTCAAGGGGAACAAATAACAGATTCATAGGTAAGTGGATACATTGGTTTGTGTAAGATACAGCTATATATTAGTGTTCCTGGGAGGTAGTGTGGGAGAGGGAATTGACAAAGGGGAGATGATATCAAGGAGGTCAAGAAGAAAGAAAATGTTTTGAAACTAATGGGGATAACAATTCATACTTATGCTTGAACTAACTGAACTTTAGAATATTACAATATCTGTAAGAATTACCAATAAAATGAAAAAAATCCTATGATATCTGTAACTTTGTCTTTATTTTACAGATTAGGAAACCATGCTTTACAGAAATTAAGGAATTCAGCTAAGTTTCTACAAATAATAAGTCAAGGATGAAGAATTTATATTCTTAGGACTTGTCATTACAATCTAATTAAATAAGATCAACTATAGGTTCACTGGAAGTTGTGAAGGTTAATGTCAATTGTCTTCATCTATAGATTTTGAATACTAAATAAAGTTAGATCTATATTAACTTTCATCTTTAATATTTCATTTCAATGGTTTTCCAGGTAACTTTTTTTCAGACTATTTACCCCTGGAACTCTAGTGGTGTACTGGTTATTAGTTGGGCTGCTAAGTACAAGGGAAGCTATTCAAAAACACCAGATGCTCTGCAGAAGAAAGATGGAATGTTCTACACTCATGAAGACTTCTACCCTCAGAAATTCAAGGGGCAATTCTAATCCCGTCCTATAGGATCACTATCAATCAGTATCTCCTCAATGGCAGTTGAGGATTGAGAGGTATATGGGTGGTATATGTAGCTAACACATACAGCTGCTCAGCCAAAGGTCAGAGGTTCAAGTCCAACGGGAGGTGCCTTAAAGGAGTCCTGGTACTATAATGGTTAGGAGTCATACTGCTAACAGCAAGGTCAGGGATTTAAATCCACCAGACCTCCTTGGGAGTAAATTGTAGTTTTCTGCTCCTCTAAAGATTTATAGACTCAGAGATCCAAAGAGGAAGTTCTACCATACCCAAGATGTGTCAAAACGGAGTCAATGGCAATGGCTTTTTCAGAGATGCCTCAGAAGAAAAGCCTGGAACTTTGGGAAAATCTGTCTTATGTGGAGAGTGCTAATGTGACACACTTGGAGTCACTATGAGCTGCAATCCACACCGAACGTTAACCAGTAAACTTCAGTTTGATATAGAGCACAGAATCATGGACATACAGAATGTGAAATGCATCCATCAGTGGCTTTTCTAAGCAAGGTTTTCCAATCCTTTCTAGGTCGCATGGAGTTTGGAGTTCTTTCTGTCTTAGAAATTAAAATTAGTTTGTGTTATTGTTCTGTGATTCATTTCAGTGACCCAAAATATGTCCATGAAAACACCATATAAGCAAGAAGATTTTGGTAGTAGTCTCCAGAGAGTCATAACTTATGAAATTCATTTTACTTATTTTTTTCCTGTGGATCCTAAAGATAAAGCAATCCTAAATACAAAACAAAACACTCACATGTATATACATTACAAGAAAAGGTATGGGGCTGAACCCTGGTGGCATAAGTGGTTGAGTGCGGGACTGTGGCCCGCAGGTTTTGTGGTTCAAATCCAGCGGCGGCTCTCAGGAGCGGCACTGGGTGGCTCCCACAACCACCAGAGGGCAGCGAGGCCCACAAAAAAAGAAAAGAAAGAAAAAAAATAGAAAAGGTAGTATTGAAAATTTTAGGCCAGATGCCTAATTAGTTCAGATTAAATGCTTAACGATCTTTTATTTCCTACTATGCATCTATGAGCTATTTTCATGTTTGTTACCATCTCAAATAGGGAAAGTGTTCCAGTGGAATTTCTTTGTGAATGCAAAACTACCTTATAAAAATATCCACACTACTGCGGTAATATATAGAGGGGAGCTTCTTATTAGTGTGAGTGTCTAGAGTGCCAGGCTAATTACCTACAAATGTCACATGCATTCTTTTTCATGCAAATGCATGCATAGCTAACTGAACTAAAACAATTTGGGAATGATCACAGGAACAAATTCTGTACATGCTATTTATATACACCTTTCCTGGTGTCTCTTGTTTCAGAAGCTTGCCCTCAGTCCATTGTTTTAGTCTAGTCCGTTAATGTTCTTGGCTGCTAATGGAGAGGTTGGAGGTTCTAGCTAATCCTGAGGTGCCATGGAAAATAGAGCGGATGAGGCTTTTTCAGCACTCCAGCCATTGAAAGGCACGAAGAGTGGAGCTCTACTAGGATTCACAGGACGTTGCAATGAGTTGGAATTTGTTAAGTTGTAATTTGACAAGTTGTTAACTGACAATCTCCCTTTTAGTTACTCTGGTCTTGGGAGGGAAAACCATTGACTTAGGGGTTTGATGGGGTTTACATCATGTGGTTTTTAAGTTCTGAAACATTTGTCCATCTTTAAGTGTTAGGGACTTACCCAAACCGCCCAGATTCTCAAAGTCTGGAGAAAAAAAAGATGTGGTCACCTGACCCATGCCATGCTGCAGATGTTAGGACAGGGCTATTTCCCTGGGATGGACCTTGTCCTGCCACTTCTTGACAGGACTCAACTCCTTCAACCGTGAGCTGAATCCCTCCTGCTTCATCCAGGTATGCTCTGTCCTTTTCTCTTGTAGGATGTGGATTTTGCAACCTAGCTACTGGAAGTAGTATCAAAAATTCCTGGGGAATTGGAATGAAAAGATAATGGAATTTCCCCCAAGAATTATTTAATGCACCCTTGTATCTGTTTCACTACCCAAATAAACTGAGCCACTAATGAGTTTGGGTTTGCTATGTTGGGAGGTTTGCTAGTTCCACAGATTTATGCATACTGGGCTCTTGACCTGGAATATTCTACTAGAATTGTCCTCCAAAAGAGTGCTCATCGAAGAAGCCCACATTTGAAATACCACATTTGCAGAGATTAATTCAAGGAATGATTCAAGGCAGTTTTTCCTGTACAAACTCACTCTAACATTTCTCACTTAAAAAATGTGTCCATCACTTAACTTTCTAACATGGAAGAACCTTGGTTGAGGTAAGCATCTCTTTTAGACTTCTGTGTATGGCTCTCAAGGAGCTTTGATTGTTTAGTGAGTTCGTGTTGGGTTGATAAGTGCAAGGCCAGCATTTCAAACCCACTGGCCACTCCAGGGAAGTTTCATGAGTATTGCAAGATCTCCTAAAGACTGATACTCTGGGAAACTCCGAGAGCAGTTTGGTTCTGCCCTGCAGGTCCCTCGGGGCGAGAATAACTTTAGTAACAGTGTTTTTCCCCCTCCTTTCTGTTTATCATAGCTGTTAGCCTATGTCCCTGTTTGGGCGTCAAAATTATTTATTTTATAGTAAGTAGTAAAAGCCTTTGAGGGATTAAATGCAACACTTCTAGACACATTTATTTTTCTCTTCTGTAGTCTCAAAGGGAAATGATGTGCAGTATATTAAACTGTCACCTATTCCAAAGAATGGCTGTGATTAGTGTAATAGCTTGAGAGAAATTACTGTAAATTAGGCACATTTGATGATCTCTTCTCGAGAAGCAGCATAATTTATTTTCCTGGTAACTCAATATCTCTGCTTGAAGAATTGAAGATTTCAGGTCCTAAGGTGAAATGATTTTCCCTTGTAAAGGTCTAGGAAGTGAGAACAAGGTCTGGAGTAATTAGCCCTTTTCCCATCACCTTTGTGGGTTAGATGACGACAACTTTTGTATTTCAAATAAAGCATACAATGGAATCATACCAGATCTTATGGTACCTTATTTTGGAAAGAAATTGATACTCTTTTTTCTAGATTGATCATGAAATTAGCTAATATATTAGCCCTTCTGATCTAAATATCTGGGAGTGTGTGCATGTAGGCACATGTGCATGGGTGGGTGGGTGCAGATAGTGTAATTTGTTCCCCCCAAATGGAGACAGTAAAACCTCCAAATGCAAAAACGAGAAGTAGCAGCAAGTGTATTAGTGGATATTGCATTGACGGTGTTAACAGAAGGAGAGAGTGGGCAGTCATTCAGAAATAATGGTGTCTGGGGGCTTTGAGTATTCATGTCCTTGCTGGCACAGGAAATAACATACCCTGAAAATGCTGAACTGCACATTGGTAAAAAACAAAACAAAACAAAAGCCAAACGTGGGCGCTCAAAGAGCAAGAGAGACAAGGAATATGGTAAAAATAATTAGAGCTGATAAAGAAATGAGTTCATCAAAATTTGTTTGCTGTGGGAAATTATAACAATTCAGGTGTCTGCTTTGCATGCCTTGGTGTCTGAATATATACAATCCAGAAGGTGCAGACTCTTGAAGCTGACTATATTTTCTGGAAATCCAATCTTATTTCTTTCGAACCTGGTATTTCTGACTGAACGAAAAGGGGGAAAAAAACCACCCAGTGAACTTACCAAAATTCTCTAGAGAATATTGTTACATCCCAATTCTACAGGATTTCTGCAGAAAAATGTCCTATCAAAGATGAGTTCACAATAAAAACCTTTACTTAACTTACAAAACATATGAAGAATCAATATCCTTATTGAAATATTTGGAACTACAGATTAGTGCATAATGAACTTGGATTTTTAGAACAAAAAAGGGAGTACAACAAATTCATACAATCGAGATATTTAAATTCAATTCCATAAATAAAGAATTAGGTCTATGACAAAGGAGGAAGACACGAAAGAAAGTAAAGAGGGAGAGCCACAAAAACATCAAATTAGATGTCTTTATTCATGTAATAGGAAAATTTAATCCACACTCATGATAATTAAAGAATTTGATCAAATGAGTGCATCTGGAAGTTTAAGACAGAGGGTGCACGCTCTGTACAACTACAGATAAGACAAATGGAATATTGACAAATATTGAATACATATTGTGATCATCAGATTCAGAAATTACTCCCAACTACCTATATAATTTAAACAACTTTTATAGGTTTCAGCACTTAACCATGCTAAATATTAAAGAAACTGTTTATAAAAGATAACTTTCATATTAATGAGATAACTTTCTAATTCGGCAAAGAGGAAACTAAATGGCCCCAAATGCATATGAAAATATACTCCTTTTTACTTAAGAAGGAAAATGAAAATTAAAACAAGAATCGAACAATTTCCTACCCCTTAGGCTTTCAAAACAGAGAATTGTAACAACTATTATTAAGTGAGATGGAGTCAGTCAATATGACCTTTCCAGCCATAATCTATGTGATATATTAGAATTCTGAACTCTATGCCTGTGACTATAATCCCATTTTGGAGGAGGTTCTCTGCTATGCTAATGAGCAGGATTAAGATGGGGTTAATTATGACCTTAGTACAGGGCGTGAACCAAGTCACACCCTTTGCTTCTTTGGGGGTAGTCTTTGCTGAAAGACAAAACACATCTTCATCAAAGTCGTTCCTCCATTTGTAAGGCCAGATAGGGCACAGAGGAAACCCTCTGGGTTGAAGGGCACATTTGAGATCTCTTGTCTGAAGTGATGGAGTCGGAGATTAGAGACACCTGAGGCTGTGGCACTGAGGCTACAGGACAGATCTAAGGAGCCAGCTGAGACATGCGGCCAAAGAAGAGGAACCATGACACAGAACACACCAGCAACATCAAGATGATGAAATGGTGAAGCAGTGAGAGACAGGTGTCTTGGTGCACGGAGAACGAAGCCAAAAGACCTTGTATCTGGGAGGCTGAAGGACTGGGGACTGATTTGTGTGCTGGCTGAGGAGAGCTATTGCTGTGGACCCGGACTGCTTACTGACCAGACTTTCGGTCACCTGTTACTTACCCAATAAAAACTCATAGTCAACCCACTAGGAGAGAGTAGACCTGCCCTTTGGGCAGCTGTTTCTAGGAGCAGAGAATTGTGATCTTTCTCCTGCAGAGAACTTGGTAGTTCTGAATCGTTTGCCTTGTGGTTAGCAGCCAAATGTCCACATTCCTACTATGCCATGAGGGGTCCAACTCCTTCAAACAAGCTCGCTGCTGTGGCATGGGCTTTGAGTCTTAGCAACTCTATTAGACAAGGTAGAACTGCCCCCGTGGGGTTCCAAGACTGTAACGCTTCACAGGCATAGAAAGCACCCGCCCCCACCCCCACACTCTCCTAAGTGACTGCTTGCTTCCAACAGATGACCTTGCAGTAAATAGCTCAATGTATAGCCACGATGCTACTAGGACTCCTCTTTAGTTATGAGTTTATCCTGTGGGTTTCTGTATGTCTATTGCAACAAATTCTCTAAGTCAGCATTGCTGTAAAGTTGTGGGATAAACAGTGGCTGTCTGCATAGGTAAAGAAGGATGGAGAGTGGAGGAAACAGGGAAACCAGAGGACATCGATATGCCCCCATGCTGCTTTCACTGTAAGGACCTGGGAAAGAACGCACAGAATAATCACCCAAACAAATGAAAAAAAAAAAAACCAAATAAAGATTTATACCAGGGGTGCTCAATAAGTTGATCATGATCTACTAGCTGATTGCAAATCCAGTGTGGATAATTCTCATGGCATTAAAAAAAATAGATGTAGGTCTATCATTAATCCTATCACTTAACTGATATACAGCACAGCCAATCAGATGTCATCTTAGGTGTCAAACACATGTGCAAAACTCACAAGCGAAGCTATTGCCAACTTTTAGATCTTGGTTTTATTGTCTTAAATGTAAGAAAGGGTATTAAAATGGCTGGAGGAGCTGGACCAAGTAAGAAGACAAAAATATATCACTTTCACATGGAATGAGAGATTTTGACACTACAAATCAACATTCAGTTTAAGTCCAGAGTGCATGAACAGTTCTGGAACTTAGTCACAGAGGGAAAATACTCAAACATGAGAAAATGTGCTACTTCCCTGATAGTATTATTCGACTCTACTTATTAACGTGAGTCAGTCTTTTCCCACCTAAAGATCATTAAAACCAAGTGCTGGTCCACCATGATGGATGATAATTTGGAAGTGTGCTTGAGGCTGACTGTCAGCAGCTACTGTGTGGACTATGCATTTCTGGCTCATTCCATTCAATGCAAGTCATCAGAGTAAACTCAGGTAATGACAAAAAATGTATATAGTCAACCGTGCTGTGCTGTGCGATATGGACTCACAAGGTGATACAATGTACATAAACATACATTGTACACATAAAGAATCCTCAGTGCATTTATGGATAAATGTAATGAATACATATAAAGGTATGTTTTGCACTTTTGTAGTTGGTTGATTATTTTGACTTGACCATTTTAGAAGAAGCTTGCATGCTGAAAAAGCGGGAGCATCTCTGAGCTAAACCAATTGTTGTCGGGTTGATTCCCATTTAGAGTGACCAAGAGGGACAGAACTGAACTGCTCCCAGGATGTGTAAGAGTGTCAGCTTCAAGGAAGCAAATGGTCACAGCATTTTCTCTTGGAGCAGGCAATGTGTTGGACCACAGGCTGCAAAGAGAAGCTCAGTGCTTTGCCCAGGTGCTGTCAAGATTCCTTGGGTGAAGGATTAAACAAATTCAAACTCAGTGTTGCACCCTTGATTCCAACTCCTATCAATCCTTTAGTAACATTTAACTTTAACAACAGCTACATTAGTGTGATTGCTGTGAAGAGGAAATTCATATTAAAATTGCAGATGGCAGGCCTGTACAAGAACACTCATGGTGATCCTACCCAGAGGAATTCTTGCATAGATGCCCAAGGAAACTGGTATTTTATTACTCACTACTTGCTATCAGTAATAATAAAAAGTGTGAAGCAACTTATTGTTGAAGATTGGATAAATAAAATGAAATGGATACATAAGCTGATTTATTATACAATAGCATTCTACAATATGGTCTAAAATGAATAGAATTTTTATTGGAGTGGATATAAAACTCCCAAACCAAACTAAATTCCATGAATCAAAAACAATAAAAAAATCAGTGAGAAAGTAATCGACTACGAATGATGACAAAAATGTCAGTTACCATCTATGCTATCTGGGTGATATTAGAAAGGCTATTTAATCTTTATATGCCTTGTACAAAGGGAATATAATAATCTCTGGTTCATTGAATTATCATAGAAGGCAGACAAAGAACTGAGAGCCATGACAAACACTGAAAAAATAGTGTAGGTCTGCTATTATTTTATTACTACTCCTGATACTTATACTTTTAATCATCAATAAAAGATTATGAAATAATACTGTTTTGTTTTACTAAGACATTTGAATGTTGAGTAAAAGTACTATGTTCTAAGGAAGTGGTATGGGATAAGCAAGTGTAGAACAAAGGGTGGCCAGAATTATAGCTTAATTTATTATATCTGGTAGAATCTTTAAAATGAGAGCTAAGGAAAAATACAGCAAATCTATTATTAAAATACAATGTCTAAGAGATTTTTTCTTATATTACTTTTAAACATATTTCAATTTTTTAACCATACTAGGTATTCCTGGAAAGGAGACCCCAAATAAAAGGTATGTAAATTCCACAGGCCTTAAAGGTCATGAAGACAAATTAACTGAGATAAGAGGACAAAAATAATTTAATTGAAAAAATGGAGATGCTCTTTCTAAGGTTTTAATAAATGAGAATGGCTGAAAACACTAAAAATGCTAAAAGTACTGGGTTCAGTTCATTAGTTATATTTGTCTGTCCTAATATTTCAACTTTCTCTCAAAAATACCAACAGATAAAAATTTGTAAAGCTGTTAAAAATATTGATTTTTTTGAGAATAGGATTCATGGGCTCATCACTCATTTTATATCAGCCATGGAAATGTAATTGTGATGTAAAAGACAGACTCTGGAATAACATAAAGCAAAAAGAAAATTCAACCTATAAAGCAAATGCTTTGTGACAGAATAGAGAATTTCCTAACTTATTTTTTAGCGAAGGATAAGTCCACCAAGTCTTTAAATGGTGACTCCATACTCAGTAGAAGCACTAAGCATTTGGCAAAATAATTGAACTATCCCACAGAAACATGATCCTAAATATCCAGATTAAGGGACCAAATTCCATGAAGCATATCTTTGGTACATCAATGGCTGCAGCTGCAACTCTTTTACTTTTAATCATTACTGTAAATATAGCCATCGTAAAACTTTTGTAAATTCAACTTTTTACATGTGAAAATTAAATATTGACAATTGTAATCTGTGTGCAATGATCTCCCTCATCAAGATAAATATTTCATTACAATCAACTCAAAATCAGGAATCCATAAGCAATACTCTTCCCACTCAGGTGCTCGCTGTAGAGCAGGAGAAGAAGTGGATTTAGGAATAGGGAAGGGCATGGACTATGTGGCTGATTGCCTTCAGAAAGAGATTCCTCTTCTGATACAAATCCGGAAACATTGGATGGTGTTTGAATTCTCTTACTCATTATTTTGTTTAAATGATCAAAGGGGAGAAACTGTAGAACAGAATTTCAAATTCTCATAAACTCAACATTTCTGGGACCAGGGAGACAGGATAAACCCACACATTATTAGCTTGAGAGAATTTTCAAACCATAACCTAACATAAATCCCATGAAATCTTCTTAAGACAGAGCAATAGTTTAGTTAAACAGATGTCTGCTTATGTGAGGTACATCTCTATGCGATCAGGTTGATAACAACAACTTGAAAGGTTACTTGCGAACTTTGGGGCCTGAGCATTTATGCTAATATCAAAGTTCCACAAACAAAGGGTGAAAATAGGTACAACCTTGAAACTTATAATCATATCACTGAATTGTATAAGTAGAAAGTGTTTAATTGGTATTTATGATTCTTGGCACAGTATTAATTACAGTAAAGTAATAAAAACACGCCCCAAACTTTCAGTGACCAAAAAAACAAAACCAAACCGAAACCTAAAAGTATATGGCTGAAAAGGAAAGTATAAGGAAGCACACCAGCCTGTGTGATCATGAGGTGTGGAAGGAATCAGGCATCAGGCATCAATGAACTGTATGTCCACCTTCCTGATTATGGTTGCTGAAGACAAATGGGTGCATAAGCAAAAATGATGGAGAAAGCTGATGGTGCCCAGCTATCAATAGATAAAGCATCTAGGCTCATAAAGGTTTAAAGGTAAAAAAGTGGCCATCTAACACAGAGGCAGCAAAGCCCACATGGAAGAAGCACAGCAGCCTGTGTGATCACAAGGTCTTGAAAGGATCAGGTATCAAGCATCAAGGAACAAAAATCATAACCTTGTGAATGAGGGAGTGTGCAGAATGGGGACCCAAAGCCCATGTGTGGACAACTGGACATCCCCTTACAGTATGGTTACAGGGAGGAGACAAGCCAGTCAGGGTACAGTGCAGCAATGATGGAACATACAACTTTCCTCTAGTTCTTAAATGCTTCTTTTCCCAAACAATCATGGTCTCAATTCTACCTTACAAAGCCGGCTAGATTGGAAGATGTACACTAGTACAGCAGGGAACTGAAAATACAGGGAATCCAGGGGGGATGAAACCCTCAGGACTAGTGGTGACAGTGGCAATACCGAGAGGGTGGAGGGAAGGTAGGGTAGAAAGGGGGAGCCAATGACAAGGATCTACATATAAGCTCCTCTCTGGAGGACGGACAGGGGAGGAGTTGGCAAAGGGAGACATTGGGAAATGTAAGATATGACAAAATAATAGTAATTTATAAATGATCAAGGGTTTATGAGGGAGAGAGGAGCAGGGAGGGAAGGGAAAAAGGAGGAGTTGATGTCAAGGGCTCAAGTAGAAAGCTAATGTTTTGAGAATGGTGATGGCAGCAGGAGTACAAATGTGCTTGACACAATGGATGGATGGATGGATGGATGGGTGGATTGTGATAAGTGTTGTTTGTGCCCCCAATAAATTGATTTATTTAAAAAACATCAAAAAAGTAAAGTATAATTTTGCTAATTATTCTGTGAATTATCCTTTATTTCAAATCTTCCCAAAGCATACACTGATTAATTTTAATATTGTCTCAATAAAATCTATACATGCTCACTGCAAAAAAGCAAAAAAATTGGAAATAATAAAATGAGCTGTACAAGATGTTCCACTGCTATTTTCAGTCCATCACTATGTGTGTGTGCACTTTTTTATCCTAGGTAGAAATGATATATGGCATAGAATTTTTATCCTGATTTATTCACTTGAAAACTGGCAAGTTTTCTCCTATATTACTAAATACTCATTAAATTCAAGAGGTTTCATGAGGTTTGTTGTTAGTTGCTGTGACGTTGGCTCTCAGTCTTAGCAAGGCGAGTAAGTATATGGGACACAACATGGCTTTGTCTTGCACCTTCATGATTATGCATAAGCCCATGCTTGTGCACTATTTACAGTGCACTCTAAGAGACTTATCTTCCAGAAGCACATGAGAACAAGTTCAAAGTATTGCTACACAATCATCAAAATATTTATTAAACAAAAGTATCAAAATGTTTTCAAACCAGCAGTCATCTAAGTGGGACATTAACTAAGCCCACATGGAGGAAGCATACCAACATGGGTGATCCAAGGACTGTGATAATATAATCCAAATCAGAAGGATGGAATGATATCAGAGCTTAGATTGCAAGATTGGGTTTGCAGAAGGCTATGGATGACAGTGGAAGTCCAAAATACATTTGCAGGATCTACACATAGACTAAGCATCCAGTAGTTTCCCTCTTACCATAATTTAGAGATGTACATAGCTAGCTTGGTATCAGACAAAGATTAATGTAGAAGTGATTAGACTAAAATGAAAAATATATCTTAGATGGCTAAAACCTAAACATTTTATCTCCTTTTTGATAGACCTTGAGCTTGACCTGATTTTTAATATATTCTGTCCCTTACCCCCAAATTTGTGGTTTATCTTTGTTGTGTTTTGTTTTTGTTGGTAGGCTTCTTGACTCCCTATTTTGTATTTTGCTATGTTTTTTGGTATATCAAACCCAGAATTGGTGAATCTAAAGACTAAGTGTGCCTGGGAGGTCTGGTAAGAGATGTGGGGTGGGGAGTAATGGGGAGCTAGTATCTAGGAAGCAAAAGGAAGAAAATATTTTGAAATTTATTGTGGTAGCAACTGCACAAGGCTTCTTGATAAATGAACTACTGAGTGCTATGATGTGTGGATGATGTCTTAATAAAATAGTTAAATTTTTTTAATCCAAAGCATTAAGCTATTACTTCCTGACATTACTTTCCACACCATTTTAGAGGTATAACTTCGATCTTTCTAACTCTGTCCTGAAGGTTAGTGCATTCTTCCCTTTACTCTACACCCAAACAGCAGTTTTGGAAACCATGGGGCATTTTCATATTGTGTTCCTTTGAAATATTCATTGAGTTTGGGAACAAAAAGACATCTGATGGGGCAAATCAAGGATTTTAAGGTGTAGTGGGTAATGGTTTCTAATAAAATTTCCCAAGGAGAGCCCTTACCATTATAGATGAATAAGCAGGTGTACTGTTGTTATAGAAAAATAATTTCTCAGGACATGTTTTTCTTGCCAATGCAGTTTCTAATTGCCTCAAAACTTCTTTCTAATAAGTAATTGTGATTGCATTGTGTCTATGAAGAAAATCTATCAAGTTTGCCCTTATGGGATTCTCAAAAACAGACTGTATAACCTTTTTAGATGACTTTTCTTCCTTAAAATTAACTGGCGCGGCAGATCCCTCTGTTTTGAATGGATCTTATTTGTGAAGGCACCTTACTGAGACTCAAATAAGTGTATTTACAGAGAGAACTCATTTGCCCCCACCCACTCATCATACAGACATATTTAAATACACATTGTTAGAAATAAATCCAAGTGTGTATGAACTAGATACCTAGAAGCAAGGCTTTTAAATTTATCATGGCGTAATATGAGACATCCAGTTGACAGTCAACCACATTGGTCACCTTTCATATCTCCATGGTCTTGATCTGCAAAATTCCTAAATAAAGACTCTTCAGGTAAGGATGATGATAATTGTCTGTCACTAGAAATCTCTTTCTTCTCCTCATTGCTTCTGAGATTTTATTTCTAACTTGATGGAATAAAAAATGATCAGACTTGGTGGAGTTAGTATTGTGGCTTAATGCAATGCGTAAACAGTACAGGAACAGAATATATATAACATATACGATATATATATATATATATATATATATATATATATATATTGGCAAAGGGCTTCCCATTGATGTGTTTCTAAAGTTTTTTGCCTGTCTCATGGTAACATTTTGAAATTCAAAATTCTAAAACCTGGATTCTAGTGAGGATTCCTCTATACTCTTGTAATAAGAGATCAAGAGTTCGTTTTGGTTTTCAGTGATGGTAGAGAGGTGAGATTGTCTATTTATGCTGACCTTTGTATGAATGCTAGTAGGGAGGTGGAAAGGGCACTTCTAGAGATGCCCCTCAGATGAACTCTTTTTCTGAATCCTCTATTTAATATATAAAGCGGGAAGGAAATAGGAAAAGAAAGGAAGAGAGACATTTAGAGACACAGTGGTGCTCTCAATCTTTCTAACTAAAGCCATGCTTTGTTATCTTTTCCATCTTGTAATAGTAATATTAAAGACATATTTCAGATGGACTTTTCTTAGGAACAAGGGGCCAAAGTTACAAAAACCATTGAACATGTTTTTGGACATAGAAGCATACACTTCTATCTTTTACAACTGCCCATCTGTAGAAGAATTATACTAAAAAAAGGATTTCATTCTCTCTTGTTATTATGCAAAAGAAAAGCTGATATTCTGAAGATCGTGTAGCTCACGTACTCTGACAAGCTCCATTCTAGGTAGAAATTATGAGGCTGAGTGATAAGTTTCTGAATCTCATGACCCCCAGTCCACTGCTTTTCCTAGTCCATCACAAAGCCTCATGGATGGGAAGCAATAAAATAAAACTGGGAGTTTAGAATATTTTAGGGTCCCTCATCACGCCTCCACCCTATCCATCCATGAGTCTAAGTAGGCTTTAATAAACATAACTCAATTGGAATCAATTTAGTTGCATAAGGTCACTGAGTACAGGAGTTGAAAATAATGCTGGGATTAAAGCCAGGCTAATGAAAATATCGTCTAAATGACAGAAGTCTTGAATGACATTAGGAAGTCTGCTTTGCTTCTCAATGTCCTTTCAAGCTTACACCAGAAAGAGAATTTGAACATTCAATGGCGAGTTATTTCTCTATGCCATCTAAAGAATGTCTGTGCTTTCCAAAAAGCTGTATGTATAGAGGAATTGTTTATGCAGCTCATTTTCATCATGAAGTTGGAACGACTTGATTGTAACAAAATTCCTTTGAAGTACATGAAGCAAGAAATGGACTAAATGAGAAGGATTTCATGGAATATATATTGCTGCATGGAATACAGGAGGACTTTGATCATACCTAACCTGGAAAGAACACAAACTTGAAAGAATAGACTACTAGAGCAGTACTTCTCAACCTCCCTAAAGTCGTGACCCTTTAATATATTTCCTTTTGTTGAGGTGACCACCCCCTCCCCCACCAATCATAACATTACTTTTGTTGCTACTTCATAACTATCATTTTGCTACTGATATGAATAGGGTGGCCCCTGTGAAAGGGTCTCTCATCCCTCAAAGGGGTCACAACCCTCAATGGAGAACGACTATTCTGTGGATCAGGGCAGCTCTGACCTAGTTTTCTCTTAAGCAGAAGGAAGCAAATGTCAAAAGGTAAGGTACTGCTTGCTTAATATGGGAGGGAGAAAAGACAATTTTCTTTTACTTTTATTATAACTCAGTCTTATTCAAGTACAAAATAATCTCAGCAATCATCTAGTTCAAGAACTTTTTGTACATGTTGTTAACCAGAAGTACATGAAAGAACATAGGGAATATACAAATGATGTCCAATTTTTATGCAAGATGTCATTTGTACGTGGATACACCAGCTTAGCATCAGGGAGGTTCCATCTCTTTAACTTGTTTTTCAAAGGCGTGGGTGATCCAAAATAGGATGAAAATCAATGAGTTAGTCAAGTTTCTCATTTTAAGGCCTAATTAGGACAAATAACATGCTATGCAATTTACCAAGTTGTATAGCTAATTAGTGTTATTGTTAGAACAAAGTTTTGAACTTCCAGGCCAAGAATTATTTTATTATATTATGTTTTATTATGCAGTATATTTTTGAGGGTCACTATATAAAGTTCGATCTGACTTTGTGGAAGAGAAGCATCAATAATGATATCCATTAATGATATATAAAATATATTTTGGGGAAATTTCCTTAGCAATCATATAAAGCAATATTTAATCAAATTTTTTTTCTTAAACCAGTAGTGCAAAAAAGCAACTACTTAGAAAACAGGAAGAAATTTATTAATATTTGTAGATAGGTTTGTCTTTTTATATTTAGGCTTGCCTTTTTAAAACTCTAGATCTGGTCACAGGGTAGGTGAGACTATGGATTGTTTATTGAGGTAACGCTTATAGCATTCGAAAATAATACATACCTATTGGGATGCTATAGGAGAGAATACAAGTGCCCCTGTGAGTTTTGAAGATTGCAAATCCTCAAAGGAGTAGAAAGACTCAATTCGCTCCATAAGCGTAGCTCGTGGTGTAGAGCTGATGACCTTGCAGTTCGCATGCCATTCATCATCAAGTACTCCCACAGATCGTCAGTAGTTACAGATTACTTATGACAGCTAGCAATTATTCCCTCAGAACACAAACCATGGACTCATCTACTGTGAGACCTGATCTAGACTGTGTTTGGTGATCCCTCTGACAATTTTTATCAGGACAACAACTGAGGAACCCTGAAGGAGTAAGAAAAAATGTGGAAGAACACTTCAACTTTTCTAAATCAGTAACAAGAAGGTTTTTTTTTTTTTAATGATTTTTTTTGGTACAGGTGAGAATGGAGAACACCTTGAAACCATCACCCTGAGGAATTCTTGAACATGTGGACTTAAAGCAGGTAAGAACAGGTTTACCTTTTATCTGAAGGTCAAGGTGACTCATAAGATACAGAGTATCACATGTGAGTACTGTACTGTAAAAAATATCATTTAGGAGACCAATAGCCTTGGGAATCAGCTATAGCATCACTACGAGTTGACAACAACTCAATGACGTTTATACATTTACATGCATGCATATGCAAATATAATTAGATGCCCGCCTAAAACTGGTCTTTCAAAAGCTCTGGTATTTAGAAGCTCTCTTTTGAATATCCATTTAATGGACAGATCACCTTAAAAATGTGTGTGTCAGAAACACGCCTTTAACCAGGAGTTCATTTTATACTCCATGAATATGAACCAGATATATATTACTGCTCCTGACCTCAACTATCAGACACATGGGAAGAGCCAACAGAATGGACACTAAGAGGCTAGGGGGAGGCAAACTTTCCCATCAACAAAGTCACAGTCTTCTGCTACTAGGCCTAGGAAGACAAGGAAGCAGGGAACTTCTCTTCTGTGACCATATCATGCTCACCCTGGAGAAACAAGCACATGTCTGCTTCTGCTGAACCGACAGCGATTGCTTGAACCACATGTGGAGTTCTTTGAACACTTTCAGGGATTGCATAATGTACTCGCCATCTCGCGTGGGGATTTGGGGAGGAACAAAAAGCTGAGATGGAAACAGCATCTCAGCCTCGGTTGTTTGGCACCTTTTCTTTGTCCATTCTATGTCTCTTTACTGAAGTAACAAATGCAAGGGGATGAACATGTAGTATTTTATCAAAAGTGTAATGCGTCTTATGAGATTAAGATGACAAGATAATGTTTATCCCTATGGACAGAATGGACACAACTCTGGGTGTTAAGAAGACACTATTGCACAGATGAATGTTTGAAAAAAAAAAAGAGTAAGGAATGTCAATTTGTGATTTTCTTGTTGGGTTACACCCAGGCTCCTACTTAGAGGAGAACCTGGAATATAAGTGCCCTAGAAAAAGTTGGGCTCCGAATTCAACTAAAAAATCATTATGGTGCTATAGAACTGGTGTCAAACAGCTGAATCCTACCACTAAAGGGCTGTAGTTGCTTTGGGTCTTCAAATCCCATGGAGAAGTGAGACCTGACTTATAGTAACACAGCTTCTGGCATGTCAGCTCCAGTTCTGCATTGGCTACAGAATGATCTGCTGATTCCTTCCCCAGAAGATGTGGCATTGTCTCTGGAGGACTCCAGGTCAATTGGGACTGGATTGCTCCTGGTGGCAGTGCCTCCCACAACATGGTACCTCCCACAAGTAGCTTTCAAAGCTGGTGTCTTCACCGTTGCCTCAGCAACCACTGCTCAGAGGCTGAGCTGGTTGTGATTGGCTTTACCAGTGCACCCAGATATGTGCGTTGTCATAATGGAGGAAAAAAAACTGGAGCAACTTTCCTGAACTTTTTATCATCGTGTAGTTTTCTATGTTCCTAAAGCTTCTTTACAATAAGCCATCGGGAAAGTCCTTCAAGAAAATTTATCAAAAGGATCCCTTCAGAACATATTCTAAACATTCTGTATAACCCTTCACTGGCTCACAAGATCCCTTCAGAAGTACCTCAGAATTGTTTTGCTGTGCCAACTGATACAAGCGTATTATGGAAAAACCTTGTCTGTAGTCACAGAGACATGTCTAAACATAGTTTATTTTGAATACACTTGTGCATGTATGAACTAGAATGATAAAAGAAAGAAGGAACAGAAATGAGACCCTTGGAGGACATAGGGAAAATGATGGCTCCTCAAAGGGCTTGAAATGACAGAAGAGAAACAAAATGTGTCTCAATTGTTGAATTTGAAACTATCTGTTTCTCAAACATTCACCTAAGCCACCATAACAAGTTTAATAATAATAAAAAGACAGATTGGTGGGAGGGGACAAAGTACTGTCCTTTTAAATAAGTACTTTGGAATGTCTCACTTTATCTAGCACACCAGAGATAGGGATAGTGCTGATACTCATTGGCAACACAGACAATGTTATCAATTTAATAAGTATTTTTATCACAACCATATAAATAGTCCAAGGATTAATAAATTTGTAATGATGATTAAAAGCTAAACTTTGCTATGTAAGTATACATAAAACATAAGCATCAATGTATGTATATAAATTTACCACCAATTTACATTGCTAGCATGAAAAATAAGTAATAAGGAATTAATTCTTAGAGAAAAAACAGGAGAAAATGAACAATCATATTCATGTTGTCATCGAGAAAAAATATATAAATATCTATGAATTTCAAGTTGTTTATTGTACAAAAAGTCAGAAATAGATATTTTTAAGGGCATTAGCAATGTAGATAATCCTATCCCCTTTTTTTCAAACCCCTTAATTTTAACTGGGTGAAAGTTTACAGAGTACATGACTCTTCCATTCAGCAATTCATACATATTTTCATAATACATACCTACATACATATTTCAATCCCCGTAAGGTGACATGTCTTAGCTACTTCCTCCCTGTCTTTTCTGTTTACCTTCTTTGTTCTTCCCTCACTCTTCTGAAGTTTGTCCTTGGGAAAGTGATGCCTCTTTGATCACAAATGGTTAATTATTCTAAGATGCACATACTTCCCCAGTATGAATGTTCTCCCCAGGGACCTATCATTGGACTGGGTTGAACCTGAGAGTGTGTTTAATTCTGGAAATGAAAAATAACGAAAGCCCATTCTCACTGCTTTATAAATTAGAGAAAAACGATGTCTCAGACTTACATGACAACAGAAACTCTTCGTGGATGGGGTCTCGTTTGGTATGAATACTTGCAAAAACTCTGGGGGAAAGAGATTCGGAGTATATTGCAACTTTGGTGTTTTCCTGCTCTGTTTTCTCCTGGTGAGTGAGCCTGTCAACTACTAATCAATTTAATGCTCCATCTGCTCCCTGAAATGTCCAAGTCTCTTTTTAAAGGATTGAGAGCATTCTGCAATTAAAAGTTATATCTTGGCTCTAAGTGCCCAAGTAAGTTTTAAACACACAAGGTGAGATTTCAGACAAAATTAAACCTCATGATGAACAATCATACTTTATTCTCAATTTTTCATACTAAGAAGTTTATTGATACACCCAGGAGTCAAATCTAGAGGAAACCTGGGTTTGGGGAAGAAATCATGTGTTATTTATGACACAAAAGGAAAATCTTGACTTGAAATCGTGGAGCTATTTTCTGGTGTCTTGATGTCACATTACAGAAGACGGCATTAGCAATTCTTTACAAATGTATGGCATTTGGTCTTCATTTCCCAGAACTAACAGGAATATGCATTGTTTCTGAGGATGAAATGTTAAGTGTCGTGCTGCTTCACTTAGGAGGTCTATTCCTTCTAATAGGCCTCCACGAGCCATTAGAAATGGCTCTTCCATTCAGCAATTGATGTTCAAATAAATGTATGGATATGTTGAAAGTTGGAAAGAAAGAAATGAAGAAGAAGAATTACGTATACCTGGGTTAGTGCCGATTTTAACTACGGAGAACCAAAATCTCCCAAAGTCTGAAACCTTTGTAAAACTTGGCTCCTCCCAATGTGGTCCAGTGCCAACAGCAGCATCAACTTCCCCTGGGAGCTGTCAAAAAAGGGAGGGCCTCAGTTCCCACCCCGACCTGCAGAATTACCAGCTGAATTTCGGCAAGTTTCCCTGGGAAATCCTTACACATATCAATATGTAAAACACACTGCCCCAATGAGCAAAGATTACGAAAGTAAAAGAACCAGCAAAGACAACAAACGACAGCACATCTTTCAGGACAACGTTGATGGTGGGAATCTTAAATGTAGGCTCTCCCTGCTCCCAACCGTCCTTATTTCATATATTCCCAAGAATGAGAATCTACAGGCAAGGATTTTCTAGAAAATATTTTACAATACTTTTTAATACAATCTGAATCAGTATAGGCTAGTAAATACTCCCTTCTTGAGGGAACTTTGATGCAGGCATTAAAATAACCAGTTCATAATATCATAAGCCTGGCTATTTTTTCCTTACATAAAGCTTATAAATGCTAACCAAACCCAAAGCAGTTAATAACTAGAGAGCCCTTCAAATCAATCAGCTTTTATGATGTTTTATCCAACAAGGATCAGGAGATTAAGGATTAAAATTGTCAATGAAAATCTGAAAAGGACGTTGGACTTAATCCTTTTTTCCCATTCTAAATTCTTGAAGTTGTTTTGTTTTTAAAGCCACTCATAAAGATACATCTACAGTGGATAAGCATGCTCAAACCAATGGATTAAGAGATAAAAGAACTCCTCTCCACTACAAAATAATCTCACCTCTAGTTTTGAAGGGAGATCTGTTACTTTAAAGTTCGGTGTGTCATGCATGGCCTTAAATGTAGAGACAGTTTTGGAAGAGAACAGAAGGCAACATTTTTTTGGCTACAAACGGGAACTATGATGCCCAGTCCATCTAGCTGAGGAAGCAAACCTGGTAGGTAGAATTCCATTGTTACACTGACACAGGGAGCAGAAATTGTGTCCAAGGCAAAGATGTTACTGCAGATATTATCTGCTTTGGGAGAGAGAGGGCTGATTACATCAGATATGGAGTGAGGGATTTCTCCACTGCACATTATAATGGGAAGGTGCAAGGTCCTTCACACTTACTGCTATGGAGTGTAGAATCAGAGAGGCTCTGCCTGCCCTGGCCACGCAGTGTCTGACCTGGTACATGAGCTTGGCTAATTGGATTCTCCCTTCAGGGATTGTCAGAAAAAGAGAAAAGGGGAGGTGAGAGCTCCCAGAAGCTACAGTGGCAATGATGAATCCAGCCATCTTTGCAATACATCAGAATGGTGATCTTTGTACTTGGACATCTGGAGCTTCCTTGTCTTGTGACCACCCCCCACTCCCATGTTTCTTTTCCATTCTGGATCCAATTCTGTGAGTCTGCACAACCCATCAATGAATCCTTTAGCTGACTTTTTAAAAGTTTCTACTTGCAACAAACGTCCATAATTTAGGAAATAGGAATCATGATTTAGAAAATGGTCCTTCTTTGATTATAGATGTATCATACTGTTTGCATCATAGGTGACTTTGACTCTACTTGTATCATATGTAAATCTCACCAAACTCACCGATGTAAGTGTGAGAAGTTGGCTTCTCACAGGTTGAGGCTGGAACCGACTAGCAATAAGGTCGGGGTAATGGTAATGGGGCAGTGACCAGTTAAAAGAACATGTTTTGTACCAAACACTGTGTTTGCTAGACATCACCTTTTCATCCTCAAAAAGCCTATAGGGATGGACATGACCACACCCGTTTTATAAATAAGGAAAACTGAGGTCATCTTGGTCAAAATGACATCTTCGCAAATTTCAGGAATCAAGCTTAAATCATAGCGGTTTCCAAATAGAACTTCTGTATTCTATCGAGGATTCTGATGAAGATCTTCCAGCACTAGTTGAACACCAGGAATAGAACCTTATCACTATCATCAATTAAACCTTAAGAGAGATAAAAAATCAAAACCACAGATCAGTACATTAACTGAAATATAAGGAAATATGTAAGGTCTTGCCATACATTTTTAGCTGAATATTTACTTAAGTCATCTTTAAAAACAAAATGGAAAATAGAAAAAACTAAAGTAAAGACCTTCTGAAGAGATCATTGTGCAGTGATGCCCAGAAAAGAAAAAAAAAAGATCATTGTGATACATCTTTGCAGTCAAACAAAAATTAAAATAAAATAAAAAACATAAGTAGACATAGTAGTGAGATAACTCTTTAATGCAATATTACTCTTGACCTTTAAGCACCCTGCTTGAATTTCATATCGTTTACTTCTCAACAAACTATAAGGTATAGTCTCCCATACTAGTCTTAGTAGGTGATCAATATATGTACAGTTGTGAGACTATATGAAAACAACTAATCTTTCAGAACTTGACTTTGAAAGAGAAAGTTTGGTCAAAGATGACTTTTGGACATATGTAAAAACAGATAATATATTTTCCAATAATATAGCTAAACCCACAGGTGACATTTTTAAACCCATATCTTAATGGTTTTCCCATATAAAAAGTTAAATATTCATGAGTTGCAGCACATGGTACATTCTTTCATTAGTAGTAATTGCTATAATGAAATGATAATGATAGTTATACCAACTAATATACATCAGGCAGTTACTAGATGCCAGGCACAGGGGTAAATGTTTCACATACATTGCCAAATTTAACATTGGCGACTACAGTGAGGCTAGTACTATTATGATTGCTTCTTTGCAGATACTGAAAATAAAACTCATATAAACGTGTCTCTCTGTTTCCTGGTATTTAGTTATTAAGATTGTTGCTCAATAGAGAAAGGGCAGCTATGAGTCAGAATTGACCAGGCAGCAGTGAATATGGTATTTTGTAAATTCAAACTCTAATTATCACATAACCAGTCTTTTATGAGCTGCTCTATATGGACCTACCTGCTTAGCCTTGTTACCCTGATACCCCAGTCTACATTCACTCACAGGACTAATTCTAGTGAACTGTTCAATAGAGACACTTCTCTGTTATCACATGTCCTTTCCTCTGCATCTGTAAGATGAATTCTAAGTATCCCTTAGAGCTAGCTCTTCCAAGAAAAGGAAGATTTAGTTGCCACCTCTATGATTATTACCTTAATAGAATTTATCATATTGCAGTAAGTATTGTGAATTAAGACTCTTTGATCCCACTAAACTTTAAGCTCCACAGCATTCAGCATTTTATGTGCCACAACATCTTTAGTGTAAGGACAAATATCCAATGGATGTTAAAAAATGCATTAATGACCTATCCAGTGCTTGCCTAGCTGCACCACCAGCATCCCCTAAAGCCTGAACCCTGGTTATATATATATATATATATATATATATATATATATATATATATATATATATATAAATTTTTTTTAGGCATCACTGCCCTCAGGTGGTGGGAGTAGGAGGCCCAGCCTTTTGCTCCTGGGAGCCGGAATTGAACCTCCATCCCAGTGGGCCGCAGTCCCGCACACAACCACTACGCCACCGGGGCTCAGCCCCCTGGTTATATATTATAAGACTTTTCCATTAGAGAAAGAAGAGATCATAAAAAGTGGGGACATTTTTAGATGTGAAGTATCTGACAAGGGGCTAACCTTTAAAATTTATTTTAAAGACTTCAACACATAAACAAAAAATATTCCAAGTATAAAAGATATTCAGAAAGTCACGAACATGAAGGACTCTGAGTCATAAGCCATTGTTCTGTTGCTCGTAGGTGTGCTCATGTTGGTTCCAGCTTACAGTGACCTTTTCTGCAACAGGATTAAACACTGCCTCATCCTGCACTATGTGCACAGTAGTTAGGGCTTAGGGGCAGTTTCATCCGGTCCTATAGAGTTTCTGTGAGTCAGTAGTAAGTTTTTTTTTTTTTTTTTTGGTCTCTCCAAATAACATGTCCAAAGAACATGAAATGAAGATTCCCCATCCTTACTTCTAAAGAGCAAACCGATTGTATTTCTTCCAAGCAGATTAGTGTATTCTTTTGAACATCCATGGTGATTGCATTATTTTCTGCCAATAGCATATATGGAATGCATGGATTCTACTTAGGTCTTCCTGAATCACTGTCCAATTTCGACATGCAGATAAAGTAACTGAAAATACCATGGTTTGGGTCAGGTGCACCTTAGTCTTTAAAAGTGACACCCTTGTTCTTCAGGACTTTTAAGAGGTCTTGCATAGTCAATTTACCCAGTCTTATGTTATTTGATTTCTTGATTTTTCCATTTCCATGAGCATTGATTATAAATCTAAGCGAGGTGAAATCTTTGACAATCCAATCTTTTCTGTTTATCATGATATTATCTCTTGGCCTAATTGTGAAGATTTGGGTTTCCTTTACACTGAGTTGCCATTAGTGAGATGCAAATTGAAACAATGTGATGTTATTCCAGCATTATCAGCAAATTTCAAAAAATTAGAAAATAACAAATGCTTTTAAGTGTTTGGAGAGCAAGGAACTCCCTTACACCACGAAAGGAACTGTTACGTAGTACAATCACTGTGGAAAATAGTGGTACCTTCTTTAAAAGTTAGAAAGACACATACTAGGTGCTAAAGCAAATCTCACTATTAATTATATCACCTATAGAATAAAGAGTCATGATGTGAAAAATATATTCACACCCATGTTCATGATAGCAATACTCACAATGGCAAAATGGTGGAGTAACTCAAGTGCCTATCAGAGAGATATATAAGTTATAATACTATTCAATGTCAAAGAATTATTAGAAAGCAGACACTTAAAACTTTGGGTAAAATGAAAGATAACATACAATAACTACAATGTCATCACAATATGAATACTGACAAATGAAGCAATTTGGAAGTGCATAATGTAAAAGATAATGGAGGCAAATGCTATCCAATGCACAATAATTATAATGGAAAATTATATCTAAGAGTAGATACAAAGGTCAATACACAAGCTGAATTGATGGAAGAAAGCAAATGGGAATACACCCAAGGAAATAAATCATTCAAAGGAGCAGTGGATCATAGGAAACACATTCATTACCTGGAGAGCAGAAGAAATGGTGCGCAGCTACTACTAATGACCCCTCTGATCAGCATCAAAATAAAAGATACTCAACAGAGAGGAAGCAAAACTATCCAACAAAATGGAAAGCTATAAAAAGATAAGACTTACTGATCCTATATAGTTGACTGACCCTCTAGAGTATGACCCTTAGATGCACTTCAAACCTGTAACAGAATATCAATCTCTGGGTATCAACTTCAGACAAATAACACACAAACCTATAGAGTGAGAAACTACTCACAGGAGGAAGGCACTCTTTAGTGAAATCAACCACAAGACATCAAAAAGATATACTTTGTGAAAATGCAAGGTTCAGGGACAGGACAAGGCAGGGAAGAATGTGGAAAGGAAATGAAGACCACAGGAAGTTCGTGGGAAATTATTATATTATGGAGGGGCTTGCAATTTATGCTATGAAATAAAATATATATATATATATATCATTGAAAACTAATATGCTTTATAAACTTTCATCCAACTACAAGGAAAAAAAGAATAAAAACAACATTCAGAATTCTATAGCTTTAAGTGGTATCAAGGACAAAAGGGAAAAAAATCATTACATATCAGGACAAATGGTAATGATCAGAAAGGAAGCTCTATTCTATTATTGTGGAAGATTGTCTGTTCTGAACATTGACTATTTCCTCAAAGATAAATAGCAACTTGCACTGTATCCAAATATTACTTGAGTAATTACCTGATTGATTTAAGATGCATGGGCTATTAATGTTAACGCTGATTTTAGTGGTCAAATAACATAGTCAAAACTAAATCAGACTAGACTTTCAAGTATTCCATTTTAAAATTATGTAGAGAAGGTCATACGTTTTTTGTTGGTGCCCACATTCCAACTGGATTGTGTTTTAAGGAACAAATAATACAAGTAACTTTACAAGACAGGATGTTTCAAGAATTTAAGTCTACACACCCAACATTTACAGACACACCTAGTGTATGCACAAATGTGCTTGACACAATGGATGAATGCATGGATTGTGATAAGAGTTGTATAAGCCCCCAATAAAGATAAAAAAAACCCCTCAAGCACACACACACACACACATACACACACAACTAGAGGAAAAATAAATAAATAAAATAATGTTCCTCAGGACATTAGGACAGAAAATCAAATCCCCTTTGCTACTTGATCATAATACTATAGTCACCTAGATAATGGACATTCAAAAGTATCAGTTCCTAATCTTTAGAATATGCCAGTGCCCCATACATGGTAAAGTTTTACAGATGTGTTAAGTATAGGATTTGAGATGGAATTATGCTTGATTGTCTGGTGGACCTGAATGCTAACAGTAGGGTCTTTCTAAGTGAAAAAGTAGAGGGAGTTGAGATAGACAAGGGCAAGCCTATATGTGTACAGGGGCAGAGATTGGGGTGATGTGGTCACAAGTGGAGAAAAAATTCAGAAAAAAACCTGAAGGAGACAAAAAAAAGGTCCCTTTTATAATCTATTTTAATAGTGCATATGTCCAATAAGCTGAAAACTGAAGTATGGTCAATCCAACTCTATGCAGAGGCCTTCCTGATATTCATGGAGGTACAAAGGCTTGAAACTGAGCAGCTTTGGAAGAGCTTCTCAGGGAAGTGTACTCATCGTATGACAACACGGATTTCAGCACAACAAAACAGATTTGGGCCTCCCGGCTTTGAGACCTGTGTGAATTCATCTCCATTTTTTTAAGCAATGTTTTTAATTTCCTTCAATAAGTTTAAGGAATCACCACTGAGCTTGTAGACATTAGTTCTAGCAGCCCCAAGAAATGCATACACTGAGAAAAGCTTATCAGTTTCCCGACTTGCCCCGATCACAGGATAAATTTCCCAAGTCTCCTATTTTTCATATATCGGTTGACATTGGATGGTTGATATTAATGGTTTATTTGGGCACTGAGCTATGACAAGAAAAACCATACAGACATCCTGTTAACACTAGTGGGCTGGTTCTTCTTTAAACTCATAAATCATGAACCCTGAAATAGGCTTTCAAGTGATCTAATGAGTTTTAAAAAAGGAAACTGAGGTACAGACAGGTAAATGAAACATGCTGGAAACCACACCAATGGAGCCATGATATGAGAGAGGTCTATGGACACCACCCCCCAGCCCAGTACAAGATTCTTTTCCACATTGCTTCATGCTAATGCTCTCTGTGTGTCTAAGTCCCAATCTATAACTTCTTGTTAATGGCATTAAACCATAATGTCAGGATCTGGAGCAAGAATGGAAAGGGCTAGAACAGAGGGAGTTCAGGTGCTTGGGTTACTTCTTTTGGAAAACAAATAAATCTGCCTGTTTGTGGTGCAGCGGGAGTGGGCTGCTAGAAATGAGACAAAAAGCTTTCCCCTTATAACTAAATTTGACAACATGAATAAGCTGAGTCTCCCTATCTGGAGACTCTCAGACTAGACAGGACTTACAAATTAATATGAGGATATAGATCTGGGATGTAATGGAAATTAGGTCATCACCAAAAAGGAATCAGGTGACTAACCACAAGTCAGAATTTTAATATGGGTTCAAAACAAAGGGCCAGGAATCAAAGGCTGTAAATTCACGGAATGCCATTTGGAAACATCGGAGTAGGTGCCGAGGAAACCTTCAAAGCAAAGTTATGGACAGGGGAACAGTAGTGAAGGGCTGAAGGTGTTTATGTCAAGTACAATCCTGACCTTGGTTCTTCTGTTAACAGAGTTGACTCTTCCTTCCATTCTCCACTCCTTCCTTCCCTTCCTCTTCCTTTCTCCTCTCCTATTCAGGATGCTCTTATTTTCACTCTGCAGTTTTAGGTCTCTCTCCCTTTCACTTCTGAGAATCAAACTTCCCAGGCAAGGAGCAAAAGGAGTGCTCTTATAAAGAAGTCATGAAAACCATTCTGAGATGAAAATGATCAGAACACATCAATTGCTTCATACTGCTTTAGGATAAAACTGAGATATGTAGGGACAGTTCTTTATTTCTGAGAATTGGGGTCCACAGTCAGGGCTTAGAAAATCATGCTTTTATAGAGAATATAAGAAAACCATTCTGAGATGAAAATTATCAGGATGCATCCGTTGCTTTGTGTTGCTCAGGGATGAAATGGAGAGGTGTAGGGCATTTTTAGAGACTAGACAGTGGGTTCATTCTCCCTTGAACCTCTTTTCCTAATGGCACCAGCTCATCCTCCAATGATGCTCTTTGAAGTTTTTGTATATGTCCTATGGTGACAGAGGGGTTGTTACAAGGGCATCATGCTACAATGTCTCAGATGGAGTCTTTTCTTTCTCTGGGGACTCGCTGATGGATTTGTCACTGTGCAAAGGTCTAAATTTTTTGATGCTGAAGACAAGTGAAGAAATTTCTAGCCAATGAATAAACTAAGTATATTCTTCTGAATAAATATCATGTTCAGGAGGGTGGAGGGAATCTACCTAGGGTGCTGGGACAATTCTCAAGTGTCAGACTTCAAGAAGAAAGAAAATATTTTAGGACAGAAATAACAACCTTGAAAATGTTCATTTTCTATACATTTCTAGGATTAGCATAATTTAAAAATGTGTTTATGTGCAGGATGCCTTGGATGTATCCACGCAGAATGAGACAACTCCTAGATAATCTGCTGGAAACTCTATGTTTTGGGGGAGACACAACATTTTATAAGTTGCATTTTGAATGTCCAGTCCTTTCTGACACTATCTAGCATAAAAACATATATATAATATATGTGTATATATATGTATATATATATATCTGTGTCACCATGGGAGGCTGGTATTTTTTAGAAAAGAAAAATAAGGTAAGGATATGTGTTCGACTAATTTACAACTTCAAATGCAAATGACATTTAGAACTTATTTTCTGACTTAAATCATTGCAATGATCAAAGATAGGCCACGTTTCCAGTGTCTTACTCCTATTATTTTTAAATGAGAACATGTCAAAAGAACATGCCATAGTACTAGCTATCCATGTCTACAGTCTTGTTAGTCACTTTGAATGGACACTTTACTTGGGAAGCTTAATGAATTACTCTTTGGTCAGGGAAGAGCATACTTTAAACACTCTTTTAAAGAGTACTTGTACAAGAATCTACACATAACCTCTTATTGGGAGGACAGACATTGGTGGAGAGGGCGAGGGGAGACATCAGAAAGGGTAAGTTATGACAAAACAATAATAATTTATAAAGTATTGAGGGTTGGTGGGGGAATGGGGAGCAAGGATGGAGGGGAAAAGATGAGAAGCTGATATCAAGGACTCAAAAGGAAAAGTGGAGGTTCAGAGAATGATGACAGCAGCAGGCATGGCACAATATATGTACTTATGTATTGTGAATGTATGAGCCCCCAATAAAATGATTTTTTAAAGAAGAAAAAAAGGTCTTGTATCACAGACAATAATAACAAAGGCAAAAAAACAACAATGAAGAGATGAAGTTCAAGTCAGGAGGCACAAAGTTATAGACCCAGGGTTCATCTCCTCCCAATTCCAGGCTAGCTTCCTTTTCAATTAAAAAACAGGAAAGGTACAACAAACGGTAAGCCCTTACCAACTTCCCACTTCAGAAGGCTGTTGTCGTCCCTCTCCATTTTTCCAATGACGTACCAGATACAGGCCATCCAGTGCGCGAGGAGCGCAAACATGGACATGAGTAGCGTCAGGACGATGGTGCTGTGTTGGGAGTAGCGGTCCAGCTTCTGCAGGAGACGCAGAAGTCGCAGCAGTCGCACGGTCTTCAGAAGATGCACCAGTGACACCTGTGGCGGGAGTGAAAGGTAGTACCACTTGGCACAAGGGTTCAATTGACACCAATCCTTCCTTTTCACTTTCAGCCATGCTGGAAAATTCCTGAACGTAAGTATAAGCTGACTCTAAACCTATGATACTCTCTATACTGTCGATGGCTGTAACAAAACGTATTGAGAGATCATCAGGAGAAAGGAAGGCCTGAAACACAGAATAAACCCACTGAGGTTAAGTTGATTCTGACTCATGGAGACCCTGTTTAGAGTTTCAGAAAGGGCAAATCTTTATGCTTCCTCTCTCTCCCGTGGAGAGTTTGATGTGTATCTGCTGACGACCTTTCAGTTAGCAGTTCAATGCCCAATTCACTGTGTCCCCAGGGTTCCTTAGGGTTCTCAAACTATGGCCCGAGGGCCACATGTGGCCCCCTGAGGACATTTATCTGACCCAGTGGGTGTTTTTGCCACCACTACTGTCCTGCTTAGCACCTGACTTTCCCAGGCACGCAGTGAAGTTACTCATAGTTTTTTTTTTTTTTAACTATAGTCCAGCTCTCCAACTGTCTGAAAAACAGTGAACTGGCCCCCTGTTTAAAAAGTTTGAGGACCAAGGAAGGTGAGATGAAATAACTCCTTTGATCAATACATACTTTCCTTATGTGTGATTCACCTCCTTTCCTCTCTTGTCTGATTGCATATACTTTTATATGTTCTGATACCTAATGGAAAGACGTAGTGTCAGGACTCAACAAAAGAGGTCCTTTCACTTTCCCACCATCCTACCTCCTCACTCCCATACCAGGGAGTTGCCTTAGTCAGAATGCATACAGCTTAAAGTAAAACCTGGAAAATGTTGCACACACACGATTGTTGTTTTTTATCATTAAATACATAAAACTCAAATGAATGCTTTTCAGCAGTATAGACTATATTATCCTCCTTCTAACATTATCAATGGACAGCAGGGAAAAAATGCCTGAAGCAAATAGTTGTTTTATCTCTCAAACCAACATGCTTAGGGAAAAACGAAGAAAGAAAAACCTTTAGAAAACTTTGATAGGTTCTTTGGTGCATTTACTGCATGCACTAAGCATGTAGTATATACAGATGTATATACAGATATACAGATGTATAACCAGGTGAATGCATTTGTTAAGTGAATGACTAATTCAATTACCAAGAAAGAAAAGCCTCCAAACTCAGCCTCACAAGAGAGATCCATTGCAGTACATTTAACTGCAATCTTGTATGTTATTCTTTATTCAAATTTAATCCAATCTTCAGAGTGACTGAAGAAACTGGTGTGAGCTAGATCTGTGCTTTTACTTCTATTTGGCATTCTGTGGTGAGCTAACCAGTCTTCCTCCTGACAGTCAGATTCTCCGCAACAATCCTCCAGCTCGTGGTAAACCAGAGCGTCACATGCCAGGCCCTCACAACCACACCTTTGTAGCTTAGAAGACTTTCTGAGGATGGAATGTATTTTATACTTAGATAAACCTGATAGGTAAGTATATTTTATCGGTTTATTTTATTGGAGGTGAAATAAAATGAGAAATAAAAGTTTCAAATGGAATAAGGCATCTGTGAAGTGCTGTTGAATCCATTCTGAATCTACATACGATGGAATGTCTTGTGCCATCCTCACCATTGTTCTCCTACTGTGCCCATTGGTGTAGATAATAGATCAATCCATCACGCTGAAGGTCTTCCTCCTCTTCACTGCCGCTCCACTGTTCCAAGCACGATGTCCCTCTCCATGGACTGGTCTCTCCTGATAACATGTGCAAAGCATGTGAGATACAGACGTACCATCCTTGCTTCTAAGAAATATTCTGGCTCTTCTTCTTCCAAGACAGATTTTTTTTTCTGTTTGTCAGCCTATGGCACTATCAATATTCTTTGTCAGCACAATAATTCAACCGTAACAAATTCTTCTTCAGTCTTCCTTGCTTTATGTCTAAAATTCACATGCAAGTGAGGCAGTTGAAATACTGTGGCTTGGGTCAGGTCCACTTTAGTTTAAGAAATGTCCTTGATTTCAGCACTTTAAAAGACATCTTGTGCAGTAGATTGGCCCAATGCAATGCTCCTTGCTTCACTTGACTACTGCTTCCATAAACATGGATAGTGGATCCATAATGCTCCCATCTTTTCTCCATTACTTATGCTGTTACATATTGGTCCAGTGGGGAAGATTTTGAGTGTTTTTTGTATGTATGTATGTATGTATGTATGTATGTATATGTAACCATAATAAAAGTGGTAATGCTTTGTCAGCATGTGTTTCAAACCTACCTCACTGTCAGCAAACAAGATGAGTCAACTGCATATAGTAGGTTGTTAACCATCTTTCTCAAATCCTGATGTCACATATAAACCATCTCTAATGATTTGTACAGCATAGAGATTGCATAGATATGGGAAGAGGATAAACCCCAGTGCACACTTTTTCTGATGGTAAACCCTTGTTCTGTCATTACAACTGCCTCTGGATCCATTTACAAGTTCCCTATGAGCACAATAAGGTCTTCTTGAGTTCCCAATCTTATCAAGGCTATTTGTAGTTTGCTATGGTTCACATGGTTGAATATCTTTGCATAGCTAATAAAATACAACTAGACTTTTTTTTTCCTGGTATTTATGCCTTCAGCCAAGATTTATCTTACATCAGCAAGGGTATAAGTTATTTCACATCCCCTTTTGAATCCAGCCTGGATTCATTTCACCATGTTGATGCTTCATGCATCATCAGTGTTTTGCCCACAGACTATATAAATATTATAATTCAAGGTTTGAATTTTTTTCTTGATTCCTTTCAGCGTAAACATGCTGTAAATGTTATTCCTCTGATTTTCTAACTCTATTTTAATATTTCATTCTAATATTTTATTTTGTCTTCTCAGGCTGAATTTTGATATTTTCTATTTAGCTCTTTGAATTCACCATTTCTTCCATTTGCCTAAGCTACTCAAAGAGTAAAAGCAAATTTCAGAGTCTCTTCTGACAATCACTGTGCTTTTTCTTTCCTGCCCATATTTTTAATGATCTTTTGCTTTTTACATGTAAGGTGTTCTTCACTTGATTTTAGCCAAATGGCCAAGAAGCAATGTGTATGCTGCTCTTGATGTAATTCCAAAACTCATCAGGTCTTATGTTACTAATGTTCAATGTGACAAATTTGTTCTTGGGATATTCTCAAAATTCAATTGGGTTATACTCTAGATCAATTTTCACTCTTGTGGCTTATTTTGATTTTCTTCAGTATCAAGGGCTTTTTTAGACTTGTTTTAATTTTCTTCTGTATCATCCTGAACATATGTATAAGCAATTGATGATCTATTACACAGTTTCCTTATTGGAAATAAACATATTTCCAATGAGAAAGCCTTTGGTCTTTGAAATTCTATCATGTGATTTATAGCTTCATTTTTTTTCACCAAGGGAGTATTTTTGAACTACCATTCCTTCCTCTCTATATTTCTATTGCATTACAATCACAAATAATTACCAATGTGTCTTGACAGCATGTTTGATCAATTTCAGACTCTAGATGTTGACAGAACTCTTCAATTTCTTCATCACTAACTTTAGTGATTGATGAATAAATTTGAATAAGGTAGGTTTATTGTGATAAGTAGTGATAGGTAGGCTTATTGTTCAATCTTGGCAATGAACACATGTGAGATTACTGAAGCAGAGAGAGATAAATGACTCATTAGCCTTGCCTTTCTTGTTCTCTTTCTCTTTGGTGATTAGACAAGTGTGTGGCTGCCTTAGCGTGTTCTCTGATTTAACTTGTAAGCTCCACTAGCTGTGGGATACCTAACTCATGGACTGTGTCGCTGTAGCTTGAGGTTCCTTCAAGACCTTCTTTGTCATGCTCCTGGAATATACATCGCTTGAGCTGGGGACAGTCTGATCCTGTCATCTGGCTGACTGTTGGTGACCTGCCTTGCTGTTTGCTCCCTGTAGCCAGAATACCTGATTTGCTCTACAGAGGACTCAGCAGCATACTTCCTTAACTTGTATCCAGCAGGTTCTGAAGACTCGAAGGTCTGCGAGTATCTCATGGAAATGAGTTGCACTGAATCATTTGTATTGCTCTATAATTAGCAGCACACACACATATATATGCAATTATATATAATCACTTATTATGTAATATAAATAATCACACATATATAATATATATAATCATAAGTGTCCTGGAACCCTGTGTAACATAGCTGTGTTGCTCAGATTTCTGTGTATGTGGATAAAGATTATCCTATCACACAGCACTATATTTCAAGATAGAGTTTAAAATTTCTTTTTTTGACAAATAATGTAATGCCATTTCTCATGAAGCTGTCATTCCCAGTTTAGTAAACCATATTCATCATGAACCAAACCCATTTATTTCAGCTCACTAACATCTAGAATATTGATGTTGATGTGTTTAATTTCATTTTTATCACTTCAAATTTTCCTAGATTCACATTTCATACATTACAAGTTTCAACTATAATAGATGTTCAAAAGTGTTTCTTCTCATTTGAGTCATATTCCATCAGCAAATGAAAGCCCCAAACACTTCACTCTTAAATTACTCCATCCATGTGATGAATGTTGACTTTACTTTGAGAAAGCAGCTCTTCCTTGGTCATATTTTTATGGCTTTATGATTTCAGGAGTCATCTTCTGGCACTGTATTTGGCAATATTGCACTGCTGTTCATGAGTTTTGCAAAGTGAGAAGTGGTGGACAAAACATGTAGGCACATATGATTACTGATGCAATCAATCTCCCACTTTCTCCCATCAGAAAAAAAGATATTTGAAAGGATGTGGGACTGGCTATATGTGACAACAGTCATTTGCAAGGACCAGTGGCATGAATTAGGTATCAAGGATGAGATAGGTCTGGATGTCTTGCTCCCATTAGAATCAGCTGTTGTGTAAATGTGGCATTTCAATATGTGACAAGAAGCATATTTAATTTAGATAGAAATGTATAAGTACATCTCAAAAAGAGAGAGGATTTTCTTCCCTCTTAGGTTTTTACTATAAATTTACCACAGATGAGAGTTATAAGCTATTTGGAGTTAGGTGCAAGATAGTGAAGCGTTCATCAAAACCTTCATCAAATTGTTCTATTTCCTGTTACCTGTCCCTCCTTAAGTAAGAAAAAAAGAGAAGGAGACAGAGAAGAATGTATTGAGGTCTTGCTCTAGGTATCAGATACTAGGTGCTATCAACTAGGCTCTGACTTAAAGCAACCTCAAATATAATGGATCAAAACAATCACACCCGCACAATGTTTGTTAAATTTGAGCCAATTGTGACAGCCACTGTTTCAATCTTGTTCCTTGGAGGTCATCCTCTTTTTCACTGACCTACTTATGACAGATAATGAGCAAGGCATTTTATAGAAACATTACCACTTTAGTATGCTCAGGAACCCTGTTGGCATGCTTATGTCTGCTTTAGTCCTATTTTGAAATTAAGAGACTTCCCCAAGGTTAGGCAGATGGCAAGGGATAAAACGGATTCATGATTCACACTTTTTCTTTTCACTGTATCACACTTTCTAAGTCTGATTTATTATTTCATACTTCACCATGTCTTTCTGGTAGGCATTTAATTTTAAAATGCATATGCTGTAGCAACTGTGAGCAGAGACCAAGCTTAATAGTACAATGCTTCTTGGTAGTTCCGTTTTATTGCATTGTTTAACGTCATTAACTGCTCATATTTTGAGATTAGTATCTCCTTTCCTTCCTTCCTTCCTTCCT
>PVJH01017450.1:0-47906 GCA_004026705.1 Nesogale talazaci | reverse complement strand
AATTTTTTTAAAAGCTTGTTTTGGAAAAGGATGCCAGGATGGCTCTACCTCCATAAAGAGGTGATATCAGGCTGAGCCCCGGTGGCCCAGTGGTTGAGTGCGGGACTGCGGCCCACAGGGTTGGTGGTTCAAACCCAGCAGCAGCTCTCCAGGTTCAAGGCTGGGCTTCCTACTCCCACCAGGAGGCAGTGATGCCCACAAAAATCAATCAATAAATAGGTGAAATCATCTTCTGGTCTTCCGGCATTTAGGAGCAGAGAGCCTCTTCTTTCTCTCAAGGAGCAGCTAGTGGAACAGCCCCTGGGACTTTGCAAGTTGGTGACTCTTTATAGGGGGTAATTTTGACTCACTGGGATTCTTCTGTGCTGGCTCTAGGGCCCTCTTCATGTAGGGTGGTCTGCATGGCTGTATTGCTTTTGTGTGTATTGACTTAGCTTTCTTCCTGCAGCAGCTTGTGCACATTCTGAGGGCAGGGTCTGTGCCTTAGTCATTTCAGCTTGGTGAAGGCTCCTCTGGGTGGCCTCTGTCAATATGGCAGCTTTCTATCTATCAGTGTGTCACCAGGGCTTCCCAACCAAGGAGGATTCAGTAAGCACTTACTGAATAAATGAGTACATTGACCAGTAGAGGAGAGGGCGAGCTTAGTGGAGAGTGGATCCTTTTCCTCCATGGGGTGATGGGTGGAGTCTCACATCTGGGAGGTACCTTTGAGATTATCTCGTGAACGCCACCTTTCACTAACAAATATCCGAGAGGCATACATCAGCTCTCCAAAATTTCTCTTCTTTGATCATTCAGTGTATCTTCCTCTGGATAGTTTCTATTTTAGCCAGGTTATCTTTAAAGCGCGCTAACTAGACTAGACATAATGGAAAACACACTCACCTGCCATTGAGTCGGTGCCCACTTAGAGTGTGATCTGACAGAACAGGGTGGAACTGCTTCTCCGAGATCCCGAGACTGTCCCTCTTTACGGGAGTAGAAGGCTCCACCTCTCTTTCTCGGCAGAGAGACTCTGGGTTTCAAACGGCCGACCTTGTGGATGGCAGCTCAACTCAAAACCACTATGCCACCAAGGGTTCCCACAAAACATAATTGTCTACTACTACTACTACTACTACTACTACTACTACTACTACTACTATTGTATTTGTAAACAGATCTTCCTTTAGCCCTTACACGCCCCACCGATTTTAATTTATTTAAGTTCTGTATTGACTTTTCATTGTAGGAAGAAAGAATGATCGTGTGTGTTCTTCCTTCTCCCAGGACGAAAATGAGCCTGTCCCTTTTCTGAGCCCCAGTCTCAGAAACCCATAGGGCCAATTCAACTTTCTAGTAATGAGTCTTTATGAGTCCTGATGGCAAGGAGTGTGAGTGAGTGCGGGCTTCAGACAGCAGTTGGCATTTACACCTCCCAAGCTTAATGTTTTTGAAATGAACGGGGAGAAGCCTTGGACCTATTAGTCACCACGTTGATAACTGTAGAACCACAGTGCTCTAACTCAGCTTTTTAGATAGGAAACTCCTCATTTACCTTTGGCAGGGACGTTGGTAAATTCCACTGCAAAGATGGTGAGGGGCAGAGCCTGCCCTCCTGTAAACTTCACAAGGTGGGAGGAGAATCAAGATCAGCATCAGCTCAAGGTGGATTTCTATGAGAAAAAAAAAATTTTTTTTTAATCAATTTTGACTCCGTGACACCCTCTCTTTCTCTGCCGGATCCGAGAATCCATTGTAATGGCCACACAGAAATCATAGACAATAGTCCTGATGATGAGATCTATGCATGGTAATTAGCAGGACCAGAAATGCTCAAGATATATTTTCAGGACAGTCCCTTCTCAGCTCTGCCCTGGGGCAGCCCTCTCTCTGGGCCTTGGCTTCTCAGCTCTGTGACTCTTTGGTCTCTGCCGTACTCTGGGGCAAATGTTACAAAGCTCTTGTAGCGTTGGTGACAAGTGCCCCTTCTGCCGGGAAGCCTCGGTGCGAACGAAAGTGCTCAGCTCCAGGTGGGCGGACAGCAGACCTGACGTAAGTGCTCAGGAGGAACGCGGCGGCACTGCACTCTGCCAGCACGCCTCTTAGTCGGAGGCACACAGTTTTCTCATTCCTGGACCAAGGACCCCATTTTGTCACCTGCTGCCAGTCACTTGGTTCTGCTGTCTCAACTGCTGCCTTATCTTGCCAACTCTGGTGTCACACCTCTGTCTCCTAGATCGAGGTGGTCTAGCCCAGGGGTCTTGGGGCGACACTGTGCTCCTACTTCTTTCCTGATGGCCGTGCAGTCTCTCCCTGCTTCCGAGATGACTCTTTTCAAACCTCGCTGCATGGCTCCATTGTCCAATTGCAAAGACTGCAGCCAGGTGGCCATGTAGTGATCACAACTGACTGCGTCACACTCACACAGAGAGAAATCTTAGGTGTACGTAATTATAAATGGTTTTAGAAGAAATTTCTTCTACAAATAGGAATATTCGGGGTCATTGTGTACTTTAAACTCCTTCTTTTCTCCTGTCTGTGCTTCCCCTATAAAATACTTCCTTTTAAATTTTAATTACTTCTTCTTCTTTTTTTTTTTTTACCAGCTCTTCTTCTTCTTTCCTGTACTTACATCCTTCAACTTTCCGACTTTATTTCACACTTAACTTGGCCTAGAACTGAAATTTCCTGTGGGTTCAGACAAGAGGCAGGGCTTAAATCACATGGGGGAACATAGCCGCAAAGGAGTCTGGGCAATGTCACTTTTAGTTTTCAGCATCCATATCTCAGGATTTTGGAATGGACCCTGAATGAGTTGAGTTACAGCATCCACCACATGCTATCGTTTCTGTTTTGTTTGGAGGGGAAGGGAACCTCACTTACCTTAAATTAAGTCTTTCAGCTTTTAAAATTTTCTATCTCCATGGCATTTTATTGCTTCCAATTACCAGCATGCACCATGCTTCTGTGCCTTTACTAGTGTGGTAGTTATTAAGAGTGTAGGGGTGGAGTCTAGCCTATCAATCAGGTCATAGCCACTGAGGCCTTTGTGGGGACATGGCCTTCTAAGGATTCTGGGAACTCCTATATTCCTCCTTGGAGGCAGGAGACACACACACTCTCTCTGCTCCTGGGAGATGTTACATCTGACAAGACACATGGAACTATGCTAGTGCCCTGAACTGGAGAAGTCTTGTGGAGACCCCTGCCAGCACCAAGATGCTCACAATACCACTGGATCCACCCACTGACTTGTGATCTTCTTGCATTCGGCATCATTGCATGTGTTTCATGAGTCTGAAGAGGGCTCTATAGGTTGGTATCAGACACATGGGCTACTATTGAACTTAAGGACTTGATCTGGACTGGGCCGGGATGTTTTCTTAATATTCAATTGCTCTTGTATGTAAAGCTCTTTCTTAGGCATGTATGAGTGTCTATGGATCTGTTTCTCTAGTCTACTAGAGTAAAAAACAACTAGTAATAGCCAGAGTGCTAAGAGCACAGACTTTAGCACCAGGGCACCTTGGGTTTTGATCCCAGCTCCACTAACTTAATCGGCTCATTCCTTTGCGCGGGGCCTGCCATAAAGTAATGGCCAATACCTGCTAGCTGTATCACATGAAAGGAGATATGTAGTAACATAGAGGAAATGTTCTCTGTTTGGGATCAGACTAACTTGCTACAGCCTTCATCGAGCACTTCATAGAGTTCCTGGATGATCCAAACCATCAATAAACTTGGCTGCTAACTGAAAGGTCGGAGGCTTGAATCCACCCAGAGCTACTTGGGAAGAGGACTTTGGTCACATCCTTCTGAAAGATCAACCACTGAAGATGATGGAGCACAGTTCTGCTCTGACACTTAGGAGGGCATGCGCTTTATGTCTTCAAAGTGACATCTTTGGTGTTTAGCCTTTTCAAGAGCTCTTTTGTGAGAGTAGGAGGCAGCAATAAGAACAAGAACATTCAGTAAGGGTCAAACTTACTTTCCTTTCATGGGTACTCAGAGATAAAAAGAAATCATTACCAGGTGACCTTGTGTCTTATATTGCTTTGTTCTCCCCACCCCAGGTAATATTTGACGTGCTTTTTCAGTTCCTTTCCCCAACCAGTGTGGTCTCCAACAGATCCATTGACCACTGCTGTTTAGTCTAGTGATTGTGTGATTCAGGGAAAGTATTTTATGACACATAAGGCAAGTGCTGATTGTTTGGAATCCTATGTTTGAAGACAGTTGCTGATGTATTGAAGAAACCCTGAACACAATTTACCACTAATTACTGCTACTTACTCCTTGAGTTCACAGAGACACGATAAGACAAGGTTGCACTGTCCCTCTGTAACCAAGGCTGTAACTCTTTTTGTTGTTTTTGTGGTTTTTTTGGGGGGGCATCACTGCCCTCTGGTGGTCGTGGGAGCTACCCAGCCTTGCTCCTGGAGAGCCGCTGCTGGATTTGAACTGCCAAGCCCGTGGGCCGCAGTCCCGCACTCAACCACTTAGGCCACCGGGGCTCAGCCCCAAGACTGTCACTCTTTAGGAGAGGAGAAAGCTCCCTCTTCCTCCCTGGAGAGGCTGGTGAATTCCGCTGGCCTTGAAGCCAGCAGCGTACTGTCTACACCACTCTGCCTCCAGAGCGTCTATGAGTCTGAATTGACTCGATGACCATGAGCTTGGTTTAGTTCTACTCACCGAGCGGTCCTTGTCATTTTAAGGGGCAATGTTTTCTCTGAGGCCTTTTTGGATCCTGGATTGATATTCACCTTGAACTCTGTTGTCTGTGTTTAAATTCTTTAGAAGGGGAAGCGATCAGACTTAAGACATGTAGAAATAGCTGTCATGTAACTTACAACCTCAATTTAAAAAATAACAGTGGCCATGTGTTCAATTGTAACTCTAGTATAGCGAGCAATACCTTAGTAAGACTTGAAAGAATTAGTGCTTTCTAGGACGTTTGCTAATCCAAAAGGAGGCTTTTAGTGTCTCCTATTGTATTTGTACAGGAAGTTCATGGGAGGTGTCCTAAAATAAATTCAGTCTACAAAAAGAATCTGAATCTAGAACTGTTGACCAACATGGGAAAGGACCTACCCCAGTGGTTCTCAATCTGAGGGTTGCGACCCCTTTGAGGGTTGAACGACCCTTTTTACAGGGGCTGCCTGATTTATAACAGTAGCAAACTTACAGTGATGAAGTAGCAACAGAAATAATTTTGTAGTTCCGCAACACCAGGAACTGTATTAAAGGGTGGCGGCATGAGGAAGGTTGAGAACCACTGACCTAGCCAATCCGTCCTCCCAGTTGATTTGCTGTAAAGGAGATGGTGGCCCCAAAGGTGTCCAGTGACTTACCAAAAGGTATAGAGCTACCTCCTGGCAAGCTACCAAACTCAACTCTCCAGACTCACTTCTCTCTTTTTTTGGGGGGAGGGTGCATCACTGCCCTCAGGTGGTGGGAGTAGGAGGCCCAGCCTTTGCACCGTGGAGCTGGAATCGAACCTCCATCCCAGTGGGCCGCAGTCCCGCGCACAACCACTACACCACCGGGGCTCGGCCCCTCACTTCTCTTTCTAATATACTATTATGTTATATATTAACTGGCTATAAAGAAAAGTTGGCAGCATTCAGTAATTACTGAGAAAAGCTTAGACTGTTATTCTCTTTCACTTTTTTTTGGTCACATTGATAATGGTGTTGAAATAGTCCTAAATGAACATATTGAACTTAATTTTCTCCTTTTGGGCAATGGAGATTGTTGGTTTTCGTGGCTCCTGGGGACGAGATAGATAGTGGAAGCATTGTTTCTTCTTCCTTTACTCAATTTTTTCTTAGTAATCTGTCCCCTTCTAAGAGGACCATCATAGATCTCCAGGATATCCATAGAGATCAGGTATGTCTCTCTCCCGCTTTCAGGAAGCCAGAGAGGTGAGATGTTTATGCAAAGAGAATTTCTGCTAGGAGATTCCTTGTCACTTATTTCCTGGGAGAAGTTTATTGGTAAGGAAGGATTCCTTCATTCTCTTCCCTCTAGCCAAGGAATTTTCATGCTTTTCAAAGGGATGAGGACCTGAATCTTATGAATGGTTATGTGCACCTAGGTAGCCACCAAGGCCTCTTTTATCAAGACAATGAGTTTTTAAATTTAAAGACTATGTTTCCACGCACTTATTTTACAGACTTTTTCAGAGGCGGTCAGGTTTAATGCCGATTATGGCGTTTTTGAAGTAATTAACAATGCTCCACAACTTTTGGAAAGGCAACTGAGAAAAATTCTACAAAGCCAGCAGCCTCGAAACCCCATCTATGATGTCGTAAGGAAAGGAAAGAATGACGCCAGACCTCCTACAGGGAATGCCTCCTTGGAAGACGAGACCATTAATGTCAACTACAGTATTATGGTAAGAAAATGTGTTTGAGTTTTATCTTGCCAGAGACATCAAGTGTTTGTTGAGATTAACGTGCTTTGCGTTGAGCTTCCCTTGAGAAGAGGTAACTATGTTAAGTAACATTTTATTATATTTATGAATATTTGTTAGGTGCACCATCATCTGTTTGGGTCTAATTAATGGCTATTGGTAGTCTAGCAGTTTCCTTGCTGTCTGATTATCAGTATGAAAGGCTTACTGAATACACTCTAACTACTTAGAATCCCAAGTCACTTTTGGGCATTATGAATGTGTCTATCCCTTCCTTTAGAATTGAGAGACATCCTAGAAAACGTGGGTATACATTAGTTTTATTCCATTGGGGTTCTAAAAAACCAGTCCTATCATGCAGTTTGGAATTCAGATTTCTCTCCCTCAGCCTTAAATTCTACTCTCAGCTTCTGGATCTCCTTAGAGCAAGGTCAGGAGGGCTGGATGCTCATATTGGCTCTGCAACTCACTGGTCTGGGTACTTGAACATGTCACTTGGAGGAATCCTGTTTTCATCTGTCCAGTGACGCCTTGTCTACATACTACTTAGGTGTGCTATGTAGATCACCTGGAATATTAATGGGTGTTTAATAATTTTGTTAAACATTTTCCATTGACTTTTAAATGAAAAAAAATATTAAACGTATTTTCCACCGATTTACAATCCCTGATAGAATTGGACTAAAATAAGACACTGGAGCAGAATTTCCCCAGTTCTTCTAGGGCTGAATTAAAATTTATTTCTGTCTTTGCTGTCAGCTTCCATCCAAGTCAATGATTTTAGCAAAAGGATTAGTTCAAAGCCTTAGGAATGGTTCCCTTTTGGGGCACTTAAATATATAAGATTAAGGGGGGTTGTTTTTCTTTCAGGAAAATGATAATGTTCTATATAATAATTTCTATGAGTAGGAGATGGGAGGAAGGTAGGGAGGACTTTCCACTTCTGCACAGTATAACAGTCTCAGAGACTCAGAGGGGCCATCCTATGGCTGCCATGTGTCCTAAAGGGTCACTATGTCCTACAGGATCGCAATGTCATATAGGGTCACTGTGTCCCATGGGGCCACTATGCCCTACCCTGTCCTACAGGGCCACTATGAGTCACCACCGACCCCCTGGCAGTGAGTTTGGTTTATCAGTAGTAGATGTCATTGGGACATTTCTCTTTTGTTGACAAAGAAGCCATCACTTCATTTTTTTCTTGGATGCCATCTAATATAACATAGAATAATGAAAAGTCTGGCTGCTTACCTTACTTCAAAATGAATGATATTTAGTTGCTTATAGAAGGGTAAGGGGTAGATGAAAAGAAGTTAAGGAAAATGAAGACAGTCCCTGAATTGTAACTCAGTTCTTGGTATGGGAATTGCAAGCATTTTGAGGTCAGAGGACCAGTGTCTGTACTGTTCACCAACCAGCCACCAAGTGTTAGGCACTTCATAGTGGGAGATAACTTGTGTGAACTGAAGCTTGAGAGCATATATTAACTTAGATCACCAAGCAAGTGTTTTACACCTGTTATGTTGTTAATATGTTGTCAGACATTAAAGATGCACTAGCAAAGTAAATGTGGCCCCTGTCTCTAGTGAGCTTACAGAAAAAACATGGTATTTAAAGGAATCATTTCCATATAACAAAAAGAGTCTTATGGAGCAAGAGGGGGAAAAATCCCAAGTTTTCTTATGATTGATATAAAACTGAAAACAGTACTCCTAAATCATAATTTCACGTACATCCTGCTTTTAAGATCTTAATGGGGTATTGTTAGATAGAATCCTGAAGTATGGCAAAATAAAGATAGGTCAAAACCAAGTGTCATTCAGGAAGGCAAGAATGCTTTGATAGAAATATTTGAATATAATGAACCATATTAAGACATGAAAAGAGATAGCCATATATCACAATCCCAATAAATGCCAAATATATCCAGGAAAATTCACTGAACAGATATCAATAGGCCTTTGTGATGTCATGTTTGCCACCTCATCATTGCCTGTAGGAGCCTTGGCGGCACAGTGGTTAAAATACTAGGCTGTTGGGCTGAGCCCCGGTGGCGTAGTGGTTGTGCGCGGGACTGCGGCCCACTGGGACGGAGGTTCAATTCCAGCAGTGGGGCTGGGCCTCCTACTCCCACCACTGGAGAGCAGTGATGCCCCCCCCCCCAAAAAAAAGTAGGCTGTTATCACCAAAGTCAGCAGTTCAAACCCACCAGCTGCTCCACAGGAGGAAGCTGTGGCAATCTACTTCCATAAAGATTTCCGGTCTCGGTTGAGCCCCGGTGGCATAGTGGTTGTGCATGGGACTGCGGCCCACTGGGAGGGAGATTCAATTTCAGCAGTGTCTCCACAGGAGCAAAGGCTGGATCTCCTACTCCCACTACCAGAGGGCAGTGATGCCCAAAAGATAAACAACCAACCAACCAACAAACAAACAAAAGATTTTCAGTCTCTTTTCTGGTTGTGCTTGATCAAAGGGATTGTATCTGAGCGGAATTACTGAGAGGTTAACGATGGGCAAATATGACACAGGGAGAGGGGAGCAGGAGGAAAGAGAAAAGAAAAAGAAGAAAGAAGAAGAACAAATATAGACATGTAAATATTTAAACATATGTGTATTTGTTTATATATAGACATTCAAATGCAACAAGGTAGCAGATGAACTTTGGACCTCTACTTAAATCTTACCTCAGTCCAAGAGCAGTTTGTTCTAAAAAGATGGCATTGTATGATACCTTCCTGACATAATCGCTAAAGTCAAAATTGGTACATAAGCAAATGTGAAGAAAAGTGATGGTACCCGGCTATTAAAAGCTTTACCATCTGGGGGCTTAAAGACTTGTAGTCAAACAAGTGGCCATCTAGCAGGAAAGCAACAAAGCCCAGATGGAAGAAGCACACCTGCCTGTGTGATCATGAGATGGCGACAGGAAAAGGTATTAGAAGTTCAACAACAAACAACCAAATCAATGTGAAAGAATGGGCATTTAGTGGAGACCCAAAACTCACCTGTATGTTAATTGGACAGTCCCTCTCAGAAGGGCCACATGGATGGGATACAAATCCAGGGCGTGGCTTAACACCGATGAAAAACATAGCTTTCCTCTAGTTCTTTAATATTTCCTCTCCTTACTATTATGGTTTCTGTTTTACCTCCTTAATCATGTTAAAGCCGCATATGTTCATTTATGTAATGAAGATCATTGGATACATGAAAGCCAATAGATAACCCTTCAGAAACAGTAACAGGAATAATGGTTCCCTGAGGGAACGGGAAGTGAGGGGTCAGAAAAGGTGGGGAGTGAGAGCTAATGGCACTGATGACTGGATAACCCCACTCAAGGGGAGTGAACCACAGAATTGTAAGTGAATGGATATATTGGATGGTGTGAGACGCAGCAAAAAGAAAAAATAAGGGTTCCTGGAGGGGAGGGGGGATAAAGGGGAGCTATATTAATAAGTTCAAGAGGAAAGGAAATGTTTTGAAACGGATTGTGGGAGCAATTGTATAATACTGCTTGATGTGACTGAACTATGGGATGTTATGACATCCGTAAGATCTCCCAATAAAATGATTAAAAAAAGGAACTTACACGCACAGATTGACAGTCTTGAAAATGGTATGGGGCAGGTCTACTCTGTCTTACTGAGTCACTTTGAGTTAAAATCACTTGACAGAGGTCTAGGCCCCTCCTTAACTGGCTAATAGGACATCATGATATGTGGGCCCAGGTCAGAAATAACCACAGGAACTGAGACACGATGATTCCATGAATGCAAGGTGTGTCTTCAGGATGTCTTCCTTTCCCAGCCCCTTCTGAATCGACACTTGTATCTGTTGGCACTTACCCTCCAGGGAAGTGCTACTCAGTGATCAATAGCTTGGCTGCTATGTGTTTATTCAGTTAGGTTTTTGCTGTATTCTTAATTGGGAAGCAGAATGAGCAGGGAGCTAAAAGTCAAAGGTCGACTCTACAGAGAAAGGCCTGAGAGGCCACTGCCTCAGTGGTGCTACCTGACCCCCTGGCCTGGGAATGTCATTCCATCAGAGAGGTGATTGGGTCCGAGGCGATTGAGAAAGAACACTTTCTATATGAAGTGGGAATGACTCTTATGGCAGTTGCCAAAGACACACACACACACACACACACACACAGACACAGAGGGAGGGAGAGACAAATCAGAATCTCCCATTTCAAAGTCAAGTGATGACAAGTACAACTTTTGTGTTTAAGACATTTCTTATTTGCCACGACGTACAGTTTCTAGATTTGTTTGATGCAAAATGGCACCATGAGATCAGCCACATTGAGAACACAACTGCTTACACGTCAGCCAAAGGAAAAACAGCATAAAAGAGTTCAAGGGGGTGCCCTGTTCCATAATATCTTGAAAAATTTACAGTTCGGATAGTGTAACCTTTCCTTATCCCCCATTCCTGAAAAATCCTTTAAAAAACCACCGAAGCTGCCACTCATAAATTTAAGTCTGGACTTTCCTGATTTGAAGTGTGACACACATGATTCCAGCAATGCAAAGGAGACACTGAATTCACAAACGGGCCCTTTGTCGTTGTCAGGTGATGTCGAGAGGGCTTCTGACTCAGAGCGCCCCTGTGTCCGATGCACCAGACACTGCCTGGTCCTGAGCCACCCTCGCAGTTCCTAGCTGTGTCATCTATGTGTCAACTCGGCAGCCTTGGTGTCACTCCCCCTTCACTAAAGGTCTTCCTCTTTCCCCTGACCGCCTTCCCAGCAGGATGTCCTTTTCCTGGGACTGGCCTCACCTGATGCTCTCTCCAAAGGGCGTGAGACTATTAGCATACAAACCACTTGACCTTGGCCTACGTGCCCAAGTGGAGCCTGTGTCAAGCGCTCACTTTTCTTCAATTTCTGATTTTCCTTTCTTTTCATCTTGACGTTAGGGCCCACGTGTAAATCTCAAAAGGCGAGGGATTACGGGTGAGTTGTTCAGTGGGTAGATACTGAGCAAACTGGTTTTAGGCGAACTGAGTCATCTATCAGCCCTCTAGAGTTCTTTCAGGGTTCATTTTGATTTTTATACGTCTAGTGGTTTCACTGCTGATGAGGACTTGAGGCCTGGGTGATTGTCAGCGTGGTATCCGATGTGGAGTCTTCCTAATGACAGGCTCCAAATGCCCTTCAGCAACCACTGACAAGCAATGAGACAATCAGCAAGACTCTACTGTTTAGGGACTGACTGTCCCCACAGTTTATTCTACTCTTTATTTCATTACCCAGAAGGTAGTGTTGGGTGATGGCCAGTGGGTGGCGTTTTGTTTCGTTTTGATGCCTCATGACTTTGTATCGTGTGACTCGACACATTCATGCAGCCCCATGAACATCAGATGTTGGAGCATACTAAATGAGCGTTCCCTGTGCTCACTTAGAAGGAATAACAGCCTCTATATCAATCCTAGAGCTAACATTGGAGCACAACTCTTACCTTAGCCATCCGCCCCCCCAAACGAATAAAACCCAACCTCTTTACCCAGCCATTTCCCCGCAAAACAAAGAAAACCAAACCCATTGTCATCTGGGTTGTTTCTGACTCATATATATAGGGGTTTTCAAGATGGTAAATCTTTACGGAAGCAGATAGCCTCATATTTATCCTGAGGAGCAGAGGGTGGGTTTAAACTGTTAACCTCATGGCTTAGCAGTCCCACACGTACCCTAGAAGGCCACTGGGGTATTAGCAGATGGTCACATTTTTTAAAAGAAGCCGCATAAAATCAGACACAACCTTGCTGCGGTACACACTATGAGTTGTTTGATTCATGGGTTGCATTTGATTACTGTCCAAGGTACTGTCATTCTTTAGAGTTCTGGGGAAATGAATAGAAAACAGAACCAACAGTGAATAAGGGTTTTAGAATGAATAGTAACCACAATAAATTTTTCAACAATTTTGTATTGTCCTCATAACTTAAAGATAAAAATCTCATAAAATTCATAATGAGGTCTCCCACCGGCTTCTTTTGTCTTGCTTGCCTCACCTCCTTGCTTGCTGCAGTCTGGCTATATTAAGCCTATTTTTGGTTCCACTCTTGCCACCTCTCCCCACCTTGCTCATCATGCTGCCTGTCCACACATGGCCTTTTCCGTGGGAAACCTGTCCTGGTCTTCGCACCCGTCTGGGCTCCCACACAAGTCTATGCCTATGGCTTGTCTTAGTCTTGCAGCCCATGTCGGCTGCCTGGAGACTTCTTGAGTGCAGGGCCTTTCCTTTCAAACTAACCTCGGAGTGCCCTGAATAATCCCTGGGGATGCTGAACCTTCAACCAGACATTTGAAAGCTTGGAGCAACAAGGGGGATGTTGGGATCATAGAGACTTTGCTAAGTTTTCCTGACGCATTCCATCTCTGGTTGTGATGTAAACAAACCAACAAACATATCTTCTGATTTGAAAATACCCAGAGTGGCAGACTTTATGTTCCTCCTCCTTCAGTAATGTATGCACGTTTTCTGGATTTGGTATGTTCATCGGTCATCCGTAAACTGAAGATCATAATGGTTGGCGCAGGATTGTTGCATGAATTAAAAGAGGTTCCAGAAAGCCTTGAATCTGTGTCTCTGGATCTTTGCTCCCTTTTGTGATAGGGCTTCAGTTGGTGGAAGATCTCATTATCCTTTCATTCAAATTTTCCTTAACCCTCTGGAAGCCCCATCAGAGAAGATATGAATCATTCTTCTAGTGATCACCACAGCTTCTTCTTGCTTTTGTGCTTCAGTTTAATTGTTCAGAGAGAGGATTTTATTTGACCCTTTTTCATTTGTCCTCTCACAGTGTCTTAGCCGTGAGCAAGGTATTAAGTGGATCAAAAAAGAAAGACTTCCTGCATTTTTGGAAAGTGATTGCTACTTTGAATACAGGTATTGTAACCCCATCAATGTATATACTTTTATTTTCCTAAGAGGCTATTACTTTTTCCACATAGAATAATTTTTTGGTACAATGGTATACTTTATACTTATACTTTATAATAGTATACTTGCTTGGTATAAATAGTATACTTAAAAAAAAACACACCTCTTTGACATCTGACTCCTACATGCTAAAGGATTGGAGTGCTAGAACACAGGTTTAAAAGAAGCAAACACAGTAACTTTTCTTTTCCTAAGAGACATTACAGAATGCTCTTATACTTCTTTAATCATTTTATCTAGTGATAATAATGGCATTTATGTGTAAGATATTAAAAATGTTATGGAAAAGATAAACTGTCATGGTGGAAGGTCTTATTTTTCCTTGTTGTCTTTTGACTTTTCAAGTGTACACATTAAGCATTCTGAAATGTTGCCAACATTTGATTATCATTTGAAAAATACAAATCAAATCAACTAAAGCAAAGTAATTCTAACTAGTGCTCCATGAATAATAACAATAATAACTTATTGCTATTATTGTTATTTGGTGTAGTGGGTCACTTTGGGGGCTGGTTCCTTCAAGGTCAGTAGTTTGAAATCGCTAGTTGCTCTGTGAGAGAAAGAGGAGGTTTTTCTATTCTCATAAAGATTGACAGTTCAGGGGAAGGTGGTGGGGAGAAAAGGGGAACTGATCACAGTGATCTACATGTAACCCCCTCCCTGGGGGATGGACCACAGAAAAGTGGGTGAAGGGATACATCAGACAGTGTAAGACAAGAAAAAATAATAAGTTATAAATCATCAAGGGTCAGGGAGGGAGGGAGGGGGGAAATGTGGAGCTGATACCAAGGACCCAAGTAGAAAGAAAATGTTTTGAAAATGATGATAGCAACAAATGTACAAATGTACTTGAAGGCTGAGCCCCGGTGGCGTAGTGGTTGTGCGCGGGACTGCGGCCCACTGGTTCAAATCCAGCAGCAGCTCTACAGGAGCAAAGATGGGGCCTCCTACTCCAACCACTAGAGGGCAGTGATGTCAAAAAATGTGCTTGATACAATGGATGGATGGATTGTGATAAGAGCTGTATGAACCCCCAGTAGAATGATTTTTAAAAAGAGAGATTTACAGTCTCAGAGACCCACTAGTTCTACTCTCTCCTTTACCGTCACTGTGAGTCAGAATAGATTCTAGAGCAGTGAGTTTGAAGCTTAAGGAAGATAACTATCTTACACCTTCGAGAGGGAAGTTTGACAGAAAATAATGTTTTGGCGTTCTACTTTCTCCCTGAGGTCAACCATATTTGAAACTGACTTCAAGTCTGTCTGGTTTCTAACGTGCAGGTTGGCCAAGTTGGTGTCACAAGTACGATGGAGTGGATCAGGCACGAATATCTCCCTGGATACAGAATTTTGTCCCTGGGTCCAGCAGAAACCACTCAGTGTGCCTCCTCCTCCCGTGGAAGAAGAAAACCTAATAATTATGAAAAAGTTCTACATTTCTCTTGGCGAGGTAAGTATATGAGTATGTGTGTGTATGTGTGTGTGTGTATAGAGAAATGGAGTACTTCCATGAAATGTCTCAAGGGTCCTTTAGGCCTTTGGATTTCCTTTAACTTAAATACGAAAAAGTGATTTCAAGTACTTCTAAAACAGACTTAACAATAATTCATATGGTCCACTCTTTGACCCAATGATAGTGTGCTCTTGCACCTGAACCAGGCATAGTTAGCGACATTACCCTCGTGTGTGCAAAGGAACAAAAGCAGGATTGAAGAATGTGTTCAGTGCAACTTCGGAAACAGAGCATCTTGAACTCTACCTATGGTTTCATAGCCCACTCCAGAATTTCAACTCCGTGACTTTTAGAGGGTCTCTGGGTGGTTTGCACTGGACCCCGAATACAAAGGCTGGCAGCTTCCACTCATCCAGCAGTGCTGGGGAGAGCCGCCTCCATAAAGAATCATGACCAACCAAGAAAATCCATTTCTACTTTGTAACACTTTGAACCGCCATGAATCAGAATCCGTGATGGCAAGGGATTTTTATACTGTTTATTCTAAAAAGGTGATCGACGGAGTCTTAGCTATTGGCTGTGGTTTTCCTCAGTAGTGAAATACAGTAAGAGTTTAACTAATAGTCTAAGATTAGAGACATGTTGGCCATTATCTACTTACTTTAAAAGACGTAGAATCAACAGCACCTTTGGGGGAGTCACAGGAGAGTGAGACTTGCTGTTTGATCTTTGGTCTCTAACATTCAGATGCTGCCTTGGCGCACACCCTTGCCAAGGTCTCTTCTTCATGGCAAGGGACAACAAATATGTGGCTCACATGCCTCTCCTCTCTTCATTTCTAGCCACAACAGACGTTGCGAATTAATCGTAGCAGCTTTCTTGCTGAGCAAGAGTTTGGCTTCAGATTCTTTTCAACACAGTACTCTGGGCAGGCACTTCCAATTGATCGAGGCTGTCATGTGAGAGGAGATTTAGTCGCCATCTCTGTTGGAAGGGATAGACTCATCCTCTCTTGGCTTGAATGCTTTTTTCATCTTTAGCTCATATTTAATTTAGCACTTATTTCAGTAATAGTTGGCGAACATGCTTAAAAGGACCACTAGTTCCATTATTTCCACAGCATAAGTCACACTTCCCCCCCTTATACTTGTTTTTAAGTGTTTTTTTTCTCTTATGGAAATGTTAGGAATGTCATAAAAATACAGCCTAATAATGGAGGCCCCCAACTAAGAACTAGACAAATCCATCTAAGGGATTAAACTAGGATTACTTACATGTGAATTTAATCAAATAGAAGGAAGGGGGTTAAATCAAACTAGTTTAGTTACCTTTTTTCTGAGGTGAAATTTTCATTTGTGTTCACTTGATTATATATAGTTAATAATCTGTCTAGTTAACTATATGGTATCCCCTTTTCTGCAGCTCTGTGCTTGAGGATTTAAAGTTCTTCAAGCCTTTAAATCATGCAAACCACAACAGTAGATGTTGGTAGTGCCCACGGAGTCAGTTCTGCTTTACAGCCACCCTTTGTGTTTACAGCAGGAAGAAACAGTTCTGCACCATCCCCACAGTTGTTGCTGTTTCTGAGCCTGTTGATGTAGCCACTGTCAGTCCATCCCCTCGAGGGTCTTTTTAACCATCATTCTACACCATCAAGCATGATGCCCTTTTCCAGGGACTGGTCTCTCCTAATACCATGTGCAACATATGTGAGACAAAGTCTCACCATCTTCTCTTCTAAGGAACACATTGGCTGTGTTTACTTCCTCCAAGACTAGATCCTTGTGTTCTTCTGGAAATCCATGGTACTTTCAATATTCAATACATGACAAAGCCATGATTAAAATACACCTAATTTTCTCTTGCCTTCTTTATTCATCATCCAGGTTTCACATGAATAGGAAGTGATTGAAAATACCCTGGCTTGGGTTAGGCACACCTTAGTCCTCAAAGTGATATCTGAGGTCTTTATCATTGTTTTATTTCATGAGTACTGCTTCCATCAGTGTTGATTCTGAATCCAGTGTTGATTGTAAATGAAATTCTCAACTGCTTCAATCATTGTATTTGTCTGGGTAGGCTTGAGAAACAAATTCATAAACGTGCATATGTATATAAGGGAGCGGTTTATATACAAGAGGAATAGAACATTGGGAAAGCATCCCAACTCAGTCCAGTCTAAGTTCATAAGTCCAATATCAACCCATATGTCTGATATCAATCCATAAGTCCTCTCCAGACTCACAAAGCATGTGTAATGACACCAAGACATCACAGGCCAGTGGGTGCAGAGTCTTATGTGTCCAGTGGCAGTAGAAGCATCCCTGTGCTGGCAGGGGTCTCCCCATGGGTCGTCATTTCCAGGGCTCAGAATCCATCAGCAGTATCCACTGTCAGTAGAAGCATCTCAGCGCTGGCAGGGGTCTCTCTGTGGCTTTTCTGCATCATAGCAGTGTGCAGTTTTCTACTGACTGACCAATGGTGGAACGACGGAGTGGTGTGTTGCCTGGGAACAGAGAGGGTCTTCCATAGGAAAGGGAAATGTCCTACCACCAAATTAACTACTGCCTGCTAAAAGTAGTTTAACCATCAGAAAACTGTCCCAAGGGATAATTTTCCCTTTACTCATTGCATTGCTTAACTTTATTGTTACTGTAATGATTGGTCCAGGTTTATGATGGGAAGTATACCGGGACTTCTATGTTAAGCCAATGTCCTCTTTTCTCCCTAGGCCTCCTACACTCAAACAAAAGATTGGTTTACATTGGCAAAGGAGAGCCAGCAAACATCAACAACCTTTTCATTACCCTACTCTGTGGTTCACAGCAGAGAGTCCACACCACTTATCTCTTCCATTTCTGGTAAGCAAAGAAGGACAGGCTGGGTTTCAGGATTCTCCTGCAGTAATGCTATGAGAACCATAGCATTACTTAGCGGTTGGGGAGAAAAATGATCCCTCTATTTTATGTCCTTCTGTTTTGAGCAGCAAACTGATAGAATAAAAAGACCAGGGCTTTAGATCTCAACTGTGATACTTTTGATAATTGCTCAGAGCTTTACTTAAAAAAAAATCTGTAAAATTAGAATACGACATCATGAATATATAGAAAATGGCCGAATGCCTGGCACTCTCAATAAGACTCTCAAACCAAACTCACTGCCCAATAAGTTGGTTCTGACTTAGTGACCCTACGGGACAGAGTGGAGCAGTCCCTGTGGATTACAAATGCTGTAATCTTTCCTAGGAGCAGAAAGCCTCGTCTTTCTCTTGAAGAGCAGCTGGTGGGTTTGAACCTCCAGTCTTGCTTTAGGTAGTCATTGGATGCTTGTCTTGCCCTCATTTCCTGCCACATTTATAAGATTTAGTTGTGACCCTTTGGGATAAAGTGGGAGATACTCTTTCTTACCATTGGATGATTGCCAGAGAAAGAAAAATCCAGATGCGATTCAGGAGAGGCACTTGGCCATTGGCTAACAGTTCTGAGTTCATCCCTTGGGAAGAGGGTCACCCATCGACAATCCCCGACTAACTGCCATCTAGTCAATCCCGGTTCAGAGTTACCCTCCAGGACAGAGCGGAGCTGCCCCATGTGGGTGTCTGAGACTGTCGTCTTTCTGGGAGGAGCGGCTGCTGGTTTTCACTGTGGTTAGCCGCCCCACATGTCACCCCGTTCACCACCGGTCTCCTTTTGATAATCTCTAGGGAAGATCCATTTGGGTTCTCTAGAATTGAAATGAAATCTCTACATGGTTCTCCTTGTGGAAAGAGCTGGAGGGATTGATTCCAGGCTCCTATCACTGAGGCACAAAGCAGGACATGTGAGAGTAGTCAAGACGCAAGGCCGCCTAGGGAAAATGAAAGATGGCAGGAAAGCCACTCATGGGAAGGCCAGTTCTGCACTCATCCTTATTTGGCTGTCAGTTCTCTTGGCTAGAGTGTGTGTATGGCCAGTATGTTTCTCAGTTTCTCAACGTCCAGTCTCTCAATATCGGGGGAAGTTGGACCTACTTAATTTTTTTGTTGTTTTTTGCTTTTTGGGGGCATCACTGCCCTCTGGTGGTGGGAGTAGGAGGCTAGCCTTTGCTCCTGTGGAGCTGGAATTGAACCTTCATCCCAGTGGGCCGCAGTCCCGCGCACAACCATGATGCCACTGGGGCTCACCCCGGACCTACTTATTTTAAATAAAACGGTTATGAAGTAGATAAGATCAACCCACTGAGATGTGAAAGCACCCGGCCCCTGAGCCAACGAGCACTGAGTATGAGATACATAGAACAGCGGAGGCGGTGTTTGCATTCCACCACCAGTGATTTAGCTCTAAGAGGAGACAGGCTTTGTCCCAAGAGGTGCTTTGGCCTTGTGAAACGAAGCACTGATGCCAGCGAAGTCCTTGATTTCTGCAAGGGAATACTTGCTAAGATGCCATTAGAAAAAGCCTAACAATCCAATCGTATTTGCACCTCCTCAGAAATGACGGACCAGGTTGCAAGTATGACAGAAATGGAACCTTCCTGATGAAATAGTGAATTAAAATTGGGGGGGGGGGGAACTCAGACTGGCTACAGTTCTGTGCTATTCATCTACAGTAGGCACTTTTCTTTGACCATGTCACACGAAACATTAAAATCCCATGCAATTGCTTAATGTTTCAGTTGAATTCTTCAGAAAACTTGGCATAGAATGTATCGACATTTTATATCAGCCTGAAACATTACATTGTAAAAGTGAACTGTTACGTTGATGATATAAGGAGCCCCAGGAGTGAAATGGTTAAATACTAGGATGCTAAAGGAAAAGTTGGTGGTTCAAAGCCACTCCCAGCAGCTCCCGGGGAGAAAGACCCGGCACCTGCTCCTGTAAAGATGAGTGCCCAGAAACCCTAGGGGGGCAACTATAGTCTCTTCCACAGACTCACTAAAGGTTGAAGAGGCTTCAACAACACCCAACAGCAGCCCCAGCGCCTTTGGGACAGAGGTTCAAGCTTCACCAGTGAAAGTTGTATGATTATGAAACATGTTAACAAGCTTGTGCAGCTCTTTATGTCATTCTCTCCCAGGTGCAGGCTAGACAGAGAGGCAGTTGAGACCCTAGAGCAACTGTTCTCAACCTGTGGCTCGTGACTTCTTTGGGGGGGGTCAAGTGACCCTTTCACAGGGGTCACCTGATTCATAACAGTAGCCAAATTACAGTTATGAAGTAGCCACAAAAATAATTTTATGTTTGGAGGGGTCAACCCAACATGAACTGTATTAAAGGGTTGCCACCTGAGGAAGGTTGAGAACCACTGCTCTAGAACATGCAGCCAACCTAAGGAAGAAGAGAACTACAAGCAGCAGGTAGTGGAGTCTGCTCCAGTCATGACTGACGCAACACAGTGATAATGAACCCCAAGCTGCAAAATGTCAGTTCACTGGAATGCAAATCAGAACCGTGGGGGGAATGGTGGTTAGTGCTCTGGGACTGAAGCCTCCGAAGAGGCGGAGTGAGCCCTTTCAGGAGTCTAAGTGGGACCCTGGATTATTGCCCTGGTGGTTATGCGTTAGGCCAGCAGTTTGAAATCACCAGCCAACTCCAGGGGAGAAAGACGAGGCTTTCTCCTCCCGGGAAGGTTAACGGTCTTGGAGATGCCCAGGGGGCAGTTCTGTCCTGTTCTGTGGAGTCACTAGAACTCTGACGTGACTGGATGGCGGTGAGTCGCTGTTCTGTAGAGGGAGGAAGCAGCCTTCGAGGAGGGATGCTATTCCTGCCCTTGTCATTCCAGAAGTTTGGCTGCCATGCAACATGCCTGCTGCCCCTGCTTGTTAAGAGAGAGATCAAGTTTTGAGCAGGGTGATGACCTGTTATTTCTCCAGTTCTGGTTAGGATTCTGGTCCATCTCCATTTTACACATTCTCGTCAGTTCTGTTTTTGCATTCTCCATCATAAATGAACTAGTAAGAACCTGTTTGAAGCTTGGGGTTATTATTATTATTATCATCATCATCATTATTATTATTATTATTACTAACATCCACTGTATCAGGGAACTCAAATATTTGACTCCGGGGCTGCAACCTCCCATGTTCAAGGAAGACAAAAAGGAATCCCTGTTGTCAAGTTTTCCCTTACTGGTTCCAAATATGGGTCAGAAACCTTCTTAAGACTCTGGTCTCTGAAGTCACTACCCAGTAGAATTGGGGCAGGGGGAAGACAAACAAAACCCCTCTAATATTTATTAAAAGAAGTTTTGAACTCATTCAGAAACTAATGGCCCTTTCCTGATTCAATACAGAGACTTTTATATTTGATGATGGAGTTCACCCCAGGACGAAAAAGGACCCATCTCGACCCCTGGCATTAATTTCCGAGTTTGAAGAAGGATCTGTGGCCGTCCATGACACTCCTTCCCAAGCTCTTCTGCGAGTGTACCTTGAAAAGCAAGACGATGCGGATCAAAACCTCACAGTGCATTTTTCATCCTATGAAGAATTTTTAAGATCTTACATCACCTTTATTTTGAGCACAGCGGTTCATGGAATTATGGGAATTCCATTTACAGGAAGTACAGGTTTTACAAATTTCACCAATGTAAAACAAGTGGTGTTTGACAGCATCTTAGAACCCATCCCAAAGACGAACTCTTTAATAAAGGAAGGAGATCAAGCCACCAAGGAAAAGTCAGAAGAGTACTTGGAAGTAGCAAGTTTAAGCTCGAAGAATGAAAGCATTGGATCAGAGACCAGGGCAGACTGGTGTATGTCCCATAAAACCTACGACATTGGCAATAGAAAAGAGTTTGAAAGATTTAAGAAATTTATAAAAGGGACCTTAGGAGAGAGGTATTGGTGGCTATGGATGGATATTGAGAGGTTAAAGGTTCTTAAGGACACTGAAAGACATCAAAGGTATTTTTACTTTTCAGTAATTCTAAAAATACATTCCATAATATTATTCTGGGTTATTTTAGCACAGGAAGAAGACCTGAAATAAATTAGTCTAAAAACCAATGTATAGCTTTTGAGGAGTGAACAATAAAGTAGATTTTATTTAATAGTATTCATTTCACTAGTTTTCTGATTCAATAGATTTCAGAAATTAACAGTAGCATCTGTTCCCTCACCCCCAAATTCTAAAACCACTGTCAAGTTAATTGTTCTGTTTTAATGTTACAACATTCCCCCCCAAAGCAAACACCAGTGTAGTCTTTTTAATGACCTTCAGAACATAGAATTTACCATTGAACAACATTAGAGAGCATGAGTTACCTAGTAGTTGACTATGAAGCTTCCACTTGTCTGTCAGTTTGTCGTTCTGTGGAGTCGCATGTGTTGCTGCGATGCTGAAAGCTGTGTCACTGGTATTTCAAAGGCCAGTAGAGTCAACCAAAGTGAACAGGAGTGCCCAGGCAAAGAACAGACTATGAAGAAAGAATCAACTGCCCACTCTGTAGGAACTAAACCCTGGAAACCATATGCATAGAATCAAAACATTGTCAGACCCTGAAGACCTATTGAATATGAGCAGAACTTTCTTAAACATACTGCCAGATGATGAGCAATTCAAGATCAGAGGCATTCAAAAAAATGGCTGAGGAAGAGCTGCCTTCTCAAAGTTCAGTTGACCGTAGGCCATGAATAGAGCAAAGCCTGTGAGAACAAAGCCTTTTGAACCTTCATTTGCTGATGGAACACCATTCAAGGTGAGGCGAAAGAGCTGCAAAAATCTAATGCTTTGTACATTCCTTTGTACTTGGAATGTACAAAGCACAAATCCAGGAAAAGTGGAAGTTGTCAAAAATGAAATGGAACGGATAAATATCTCAGGTGTTAGTGAGCTGCAGTGGGCTGGCATTGGCCATTTAGAATCAGAAAATCATATGGGTTACGAGGATGGGAATGACACAACCAAAAGAAATGGATTGTGCTTACTGTTAAAAAGGACATTTCAAGATCTGCCTTGAAGTAGAATGCTGTCGGTGATAGGATTATATCTATCCTTCATGAAGGAAATCGAACCAGTTCAACTATTTATCATATTTACTTCCCAAACACCAAAACTATGATCAAGGAACTGAAAAATGCTACCAATGTCTTCAGTCTGAAATTGATCAAACATGCAATCCAGATGCATTGATAAGTACTGGTGATTAGAACGCAGATGTTGGAAACAATGAGGAAAGAACAGTAGCTGGAAAAGATGGTCTTGGTGATAGAAATGAAGCTGGATATCACATGAAATAATTTTGTAAGACCAATCACTTGTTCATAGAAAATATCTTTTTTTAATAGTACAAAAGATGATTATGCACATAGATGTCTCTAGTTAGAATACACAGAAATCAAATTGACCATCTGTAGGAGGAGAAGATGGAGAAGCTCAATATCAGCAGCTAACACCGGGCAGGGGCTGACTGCGGCACAGGCCATCCCTTGTTCTTAAGAAGCTTCAGGTTGAGCTGAAGGAAATGAATACAAGGTCACAGAAGCAAAACTAGGATCTCGAGCCTATCGCGCCTGAATTTTGAGACCATCTCAAGGACATATTGGGTGCATTAAATACTAATGGCTGCAGACCTGATGAGCTATGGGAGGACATCAAGAAGAACCTTCAGGAAGAAAGCAAAAGGCCATTAAAATGAAAGAGAGAAAAGAATAAAGTGCACGTCAGAAGAGACCCTGAGACTTGTTCTTCGTCGTAGAGTACCTAAAGCATGTGCAAGAACTGAAGAAATCAAAGTGCTGAACAGAACGTTTCAAAGGGTAGCTTGAGGAGACAAAGTCAAATAGTTGAAGGAAATGTGAAAAGACCTGGAGTTTGAAAGCCAAAAAGGAAGAACGTGCGAAGTATCTCTTAAATGGACAGAACTCAAGACAAAAAGGGAAACTCTGAGTTGCCATATTGAAAGATTCTCTGGGTTAAAATATGGAACGATGCAGGAAGCATCCAGAGAAGATGGAACGAATACGCAGAGGCCCTGTGCCAAAATGAACTAGTCACTATTTCACCATTTTGTGAGGCAGTATATGAGCAGGAGTCAATGTTGCGAAGAAAAAAGTTCAAACTGCACTGAAAGCATTAGCTAAGGCGCGGGCTCCAGAAATGCATGGAGTGCCAATTAAAACGTTTCAACAAGCTGGTGAAGCACTGGAAGCGCCCACTCATCTATACCAAGAAAGGCAGTCATTGGGCCAACTGACTGGAACACATCCATATTTGCACCCATTCCAGAAAAAGGTCAGCTAGCAAAATGCACAAATTATAGAACAATGTCATTAATATCACACGCAAATACAATTTTGCTGAAGACCATCCAACAACGGTTGCAGTACATTGACAGGGAACTGCCAGAGGTTCAGGTTGAATGTCAGATGGAACTTGGATCAAAGTGGAGACTACTAGAAAGACCTTTACTTCTATTTTATTGACTATGCCAAGGCATTTGATCACATGGATCATAAACTGGATATCCTTGAGAAGAATGGGAATTATAGAATACTACTTTGTGCTTATGCAGACCTGTATATGGATCCCTGTGCAGCTGTGTGAACAGAACGAGAATACTCCCTGGTTTAAAATCAAGGTATGTGTCAGGGTTGTAGCCGCTCATTATTCTTATTCAAAGCGTATGTGGAGTAGATAATGAGAAGCTGAATTATATGAAGAAGGATGTGACATCAGGATTGGAGGAAGACTTACTGACAATCTGTGATATGCAGATGACACAACTTTGCTTGCTGAAAGTGAGGAGGACTTGAAGCACTTGCAGATGAAGTTCAGTGATTGCAGCCTTCCGTGTAGATCCTAACTCAATGTAAAGAAGACCCAAATCCTCACAACTGGACCAATAGATAATGTCATGATAAATGGAGAAAAAGGTTGAAGCGTTCCCGGATCTTGTCTTGCTCGATTCCACAATCGATGCTCATAGAGGCAGCAAACAAGAGATTTAACACTGGAGTTGCATTAGGTGAATCTGTTGCACAAGACCTCTTTCGAGTCTCGAACAGCAAGGATGTTAATAAGATGCACCTTACCCAAGTCCTAGCATTTTCAGTTGCCTTCTCTATATGTGAAAGTTGGACATCGAAGAAGGAAGGCTAAAGAAGAATTGCTTTATCTGAATTAAGGCACTGGCGGAGATCATCGAAACTAACATGGACAACCAAAAGAACAAACAAATCGGTGTTGGAAGAAGTACAGCCAGAAGGCTCCTCAGGGAAAAGCATGTCTCACGTACTTTGGACGTGTTGAGGGAGAGATCAGTTCCTGGAGAAGGACATCATGCTTGGTTAAGCAGAGGGGCTGGCTGCGACAACGGGCTGAAGCATAAGAATGCTTGTGAGGGTGGCACTGGATCAATGGGGGGTTTGTTGCTTTTCATAGGGTGGCTGTGAGTTGAAACTCACTCAATGGAACCTCACAACAGCAATAACATGGGGCAGAAGCTGACTCATCAGGGGTGTGTGTGTGTGTGTGTGAGAGAGAGAGAGAGAGACAACTACCTTTTTTTTTCAAGACATGCTTGAGAAGAAAAAGCACACAACCCATATCAGTTCTTCAGAATAAATATACTGAACTGGTTCCTGCTGTTGATGTGGCAAATCACCACAAACTTAATGCTTCAAGCAACACAGATTTATTCGCTCATCGATCTGGAAGTCAAAAGTCTAAAATGGGTATGCGGATGGTCTTCTTTCAGGAAATTGTAGGAGATAATCCATTTATTTGCCCTGCTGGAGGTCACCTGCGTTCCTTGGCTTGTGGACACGTCATCTTCAAAGCTAGCAGTGCAACACTTTCCCTTTTCTCTGACTTCTGATTCTGCTCTAGTTTCTTTCTGACCATGACCTACCTACCGCCCTCTTAGGACCCTGATGGTTACATTAGATGGCCCCAAATAATTCAGGATAATCTCCCCGTCTCAAAAACCTTCCCCAGATCTCATCTGCAGAGTCCTTTTTTTGCCATGTAAGGTAATGTAGTCACAGGTTCTGGGGATTAGGACGTGGACATTTTTGTGAGGGCGTAATTCAGACCACAAGTAACCTTCCCATTCTTCTGACTATGAGAAATACTTTAGCCACTGTTGGTTTTAAGAGAGTTCATGACTTGTGTGAAATATTACATAAATGATAACATTTGGTTAGTTATCATGGTATGTAGAGAGATGCATATGTTTCATTTCAGGCATCTTGAGAAGATGAAAAAAAGCTATCTAGTGTGCAGCGGGGATTATTACCTCTCTCTAGAAATCTTATCAAAACTGAAACTGCTAGATGGAATGCAGTGGAATGAAGAGCATTTGAAAAGCATCCAGTCTGAGGTTTTAAAACCTTTACTTCTATATTGGTAAGGCAACAGAACGTGAACCATCATGATTTGTCCTCACTTTTCTTAGTCAAATTAAGAGCCATGCCTTTTCCTCTTACGGTTGTATAATTTTCAAAGATGTCAAAAAACAAGATTTTTGTGTCTTCGACCTTCTCCAAAATTCCAATCCTTTAGTTATTTTGAAGGGTCTGATAACTGAAGGTCATCAGAAGGCTAGAGGGCACTGAAGTGCCTTTGTAATCTTGTGAATGCATCCTCCTTCACCAGACCTGTGGTCGTGGCCACTCAAATGGATTGTGTGCACATCTCACAGCTGCATATTTATCCTCTCAGTAAACATCTTTGAGCATCTACTGTAGGCACATGCTGTGCTAGAGATACACAAGTGAAAACAGAGTGGGGTCACAGTCAAGAAGGAGTAGGAAAGGCAAAAAAAAAGTGTGGGGAATATACAGAATAAAGAGAAGAGGTACTAGGAGCTCTTGTGGTGTGGTGGGTTACAAGGTGGACTGTTCTAAACCACCAGCGACTCCATGGGAGTAGGTTTCCTACTTCTGTGATGAGTTATGGTCTTGGAAACACACCGGGGCAGTTCTACTCCCCTCGAGGTCACTTTGAGACAGAATGAACTCAATGGCAGTGGGTTTTGAAAGACACAACAGGGAAACGGGGACGGACTTAGTGCAGGATATACATATCATTTGAGATCAGTGAGTTGTCCCTTGTGACTGTTACTGATCCTCTTCTGTCAGTCCTTGGCTCTAAATCCTGCCCTTGTCCTCCCAGAGCTCTGGGGATGAAGTTCAGATTACTGAATTAGCAATAAAGGCATGAAGATCCGCCCCTTGCCCACTTCTCTGACATGCAGTTCCATCCAGAGATTCCAGATTATGTATATGCCTTCCTATGTACAGAGAGAATTTCTCCTCTCTTTCTGTCTTTAAAAAACGTCTGTGCTTCAATATTTGTGACATACCGAGAGATGGGAACCTATGGGCACCCCCCCTGCCCCCCGCTGAAGACATAAAACGTTCCCAAAATATAGTTGAAGCTTCACTAAAGCAAGACAAAACAAAACTTTTTACTTTTGAGGTAGGTTCACGTGCAGTTGTTGGAAATAACATAGACTGATCCGGTACTCTTTTCCCCCAGGGTGACATCTGACATAAGTAGGGCACAATATGACAAGCTGGAAATGAACACTAACATCATTCATCACTGCAAAACATAGTCATCTGTGAGTGTGTAGTCTTATGCTGTTAAAGCAAGCTTTAGTGTTTAGAGCAGGTTTACATTTGTAGAAAAAGTTACAGTAATGTCAGGGTTCCCATCTATCCCCTACAATGCATCAATGTGGTGCATTTGTTACAATTGACGAACCAGTACTTTGTAATTAATAACAACATGCGGTGGAAGAAGTATACCAGCCTGTGGGATCACAAGATGTTGATGGGATAAGGTTTTAGATATCCATCAGAAGACCTCAAACAAACAAATATGCCGATGCAAATGATGGCGCTCGGAGTGGAGACCCCAAGCCCATCTGTAGATAATTAGATATTCCCTCACAGAAGGGTCACAAGGAAAGAACAAGACAGCCAGGGTGTGGCACAGCACCAACACAACACGCAACATTCCTCTAGTTTTTTCATGCTCCCGCCTCTCCACTATCATGGCTCCAGTTCTACCTGACAAATCCGACTAGACCTGGAGCATGTACTCTAGTACAGATAAGAGCTGTTGACACTTGGAAGCCAGGACAGATAAACTCCTCAGGCACAGCAATGGGAGTAGCAATTCCATCATTATTACACTATTGTATCACCAATACATTATTGCTGATTAAAGCCGTCATTTACATTAGGGTTCGTTCATTGTGTTGTACTGTTCTGTGGGTTTTGACCAAGACATAAAGTCACACATACAGAGTAACATACAGAGTAGTTTCACTGTCTAACCAGGCCCAGGCATAACTTCACCCTCTCCACCACATGTCCCAATCTTTGGAAACCAGTGATCTTTTTACTGTTGCTAACGGGTCATGATTTTGGTATTGTATTGAAAAGCTTGATTTTTAAAATTAAAAGATCATTTTATTGGGGACTCTTACAACTCCTTTCACAATCCACGCATCAGTTGGATCAGGCATCTTTGTCCATTTCTGGACATTTACTTTCTAGTGAGACCTTGGTATTAGCTCCTCATTTCCCCCCCTCCCTCTCTACCCTTCATGACCCCTTGATAGATTATAAATTATTGTTATTTTCATATCTCACACTGACTGCTCTCTCCCTTCCCTCACGGTTTCTGTTGTTCTTCCCCCGGAAGGGGTGGTGGTGATGGTAGTTATGTGTCAATTATTGTGATTGGTTCCCCCTTCGTTCCTTCCCTCTCCTCACCCCGCCCTTCCCCTTACCGTCCCCATTCCTGTTCCTGGATTCAATGTGCTGTGAGCTTCTATCTCTAACCTCAGGTCCCCTACAGAGTGAGAAGCAGCACTGGGGTCAGGATGGTGGGGAGGGCGCGGGGAGCGGGGAGGAAAGTTTAAGGAACCAGCGGAGTACTGTGTGTTTCACTGGTGTTTCACTGCACCCTGGTTGACTCGCCCTTTCCCTGGGACCCCTCTGTGGGAGTCTACAATCTATAGACCCCATTGTCTACAGATGGGCTTTGGGTCTCTGTTCTGACCCCCCAAAACTCAATTTTGAAGCTACGATATTTTCTCCTATGTTATCTTCCAATGAATCATGTCATTTTTTTTTCATTTAACATTTAGGCTTGTGGTCCATTTTCAGTTAATTTTGTAGAAGGTGGTTGGCTTGTGTCTAGATTATTATTATTTGCACTCAAGTCCAGTTCTAGTACCATTTGTTGAAAAGGCTTTCTTCTTTGAATTCCCTTTGCTCATTTAATAAAGATCATTTAACTCTTTTGTGGATCTAGTCAGGCTGAAATATTATGTTCCATTAATCTGTTTGCTGGCTTCTTCACTAATACCATATTGTATTGGTCACTCTAGTTTTCCAACAAGTCTTGAGGTTAGGTAGTGCCTGTCTTCGACTTTGCCCTTTTTCAGTTTTGTGTTTTCTTTCCTGAGTTGTTTGCTTTCTGAAACAAATTCTAGCAGCATTTCGTCATATCCACAAAATACCTTGCTGGGATTTTTGTTGAAGTTGCATTGAATATCTGGATCACGTGGATCACATTAACTCTTCCTGTTCATGAACAGGTGATAACTCACTCCTCATTGATGTCTTCTTTGGTTTTATTCATCAGAGTCATGTGTCTTTCCTGATAGGTTGTCCCTGCACTTGGTTATTTATTCCTAAGTATTTAAATGTTATGGCACTCTGGTGGCACAAGAGGCAAAGTGCTTGACTGCTAAACAAAAAGTCTATCCTTTCAACCCCTCAGCTGCTGTCTAGGGAAAATCGAGGTGGTCAGCTTTTGTAAAGATTTATAGTCTTGGAAAACCTGTGGGGTAGTTCTCCATGTTCTAGGTGTTGCTATAAGTTACTATCAACTTAAAGACTTGGGTTCGATTTCCATGTTTATTTAAATTTGAGGGTGGTGCTCATGTATATGATGTGTGCTTTAAATTTCAAATTCCATCATTCAAATTTTAATGGAACATAGGGAAGCAATTGCCTTTTGTTAAAAAAAGGAATTGTCTTTTTTATATTAACTGGTATCCTCCAACATTACTATGGTTGCTTATTACCACAGGGATTTTTGTTGTGGTTGATTCTTTGGGGTTTTCTTTCTAGACAATTATATCATCTGTGGACAAAGGCAGTTTATTTCTCCTGAATTATTATCACTTTTATATCTTTTTCTTGTCTAAATTAGCTAGGATTCCAATATGCTATTGAACAGGAGTGGTGTAAGGAGCCCTAATAGTAGAGGTAGAGTATCTAGTTTTTCATCATTAGTATGTTGCTTAATTTTTGTGTGAAATATGCACAGTCAAAACCACAACATTTCAACAATATCTACACTTAGAGTTCAAGGACGGTGGCTACATTCTTCAAGTTGTGCTACTGCGCTTGCTATTCAGATTATTTCACCACCATCTTAAACCCGCTGCTCCCTAAGTTTTCTGATCAATCTTCTGTGTTGTCCTGGCCCTTAGCTCTCACATAGATAATTAAAAAAAAGAATATGTTGGATTTTGCTAAATGTTTTTCCTGCTTCTATTGATACGATCATATAATTTTTAATCTTTTATCTATTCTTGTGGTGAACTCCCATTCTTGATTTTTGAATGCCGAGCCAGTTTGCACAACCACAGTACATTGTCTTTGGTAGTGGCATACAATTCTTTTTTAAAAGAAAATATTCAATTTACTACTGTTTTCATGAGGATTTTTGCATCTGTGTTCATGAGAGATACTGGTCTATATAATTTTCTTTACTACTAATGCCTTTGTGTGGTTTGGGTATCAGGTAATATGCCCTTATAGAATAAGTGAGAGACGGGTGGAGGGGTGTGTGTGTGTGTGTGTGTGTGTAAGGACCGAAAAGAGTCTGAGGTTTTGTATCCAAAATGCATTGTGGAATTTGGGTCCTTTTCCACTTCCAGCCTGTGTCCACATCAAGGAGATAGCGATCTGCCTGTTTCGAGGCAAGGCAATTTTCTACCTGGCCCCGAGAGATAGAGAGTGGGAATTAGCCACTTTGGACTGTGACATCAGGGGAAAAATCTGATCTAAGCAGCAATGAGTAACAGGCCCCAATGGCTGGGGTTAACCTTCCATCCAATAACGAGCCCACAGACCGAATACCAGAATATCCATCCAATTAAGTGTGGCCTTGTATTGTGCCAAACATTCCTTTCCTTTGGTCTCTGGTGGCAGATGTAGGCCTTTATGATTCTTACCTTCAGATTGAAAACTCAGAACCTGAGGATAGGAATAATAGCCCGCCTTTGTGTCAGCCTTAAGAAAACGATTTATAGTATTAAAAATATGAGCTTCAGCTATAGATTGCCTTTTGGTCCTATACCAGTAATTTGCTCCAAAATGATCACATTTTCTGTTAATTTCACTAGCATCCATGTGAAAAGAATGCTCGCGACTATCAGCCGATTTTAACCCATGGTGACCTGACAGGACAGTAGAACTGCCCCTCTCGGAATGCTGAGGCTGTAAACCTTTATGGGAGCAGAAAGCCTTATCCCACAGGGTGCTGGGTGCTTTTGAACTGCCGACCACGAGTGTCCAGCAGCCCAGCGCAGAACCCACTGGGCCACCAGGGCCCTATGGCTATAAGTTGCTACGATCACCTATAACAACGATAGGTCATTCAAACAACAGTAGTCTTCAGTGATAGGTTTCTTGTTCTTCTCCAGCAGATAATAGTTTGAATATTATGGGTTTCTTCCCTTTTGTGAATTGTCCTTTGATGTGAATGAGTGGGACTTCAGACAGTCATAGATAATTTTTTTTTTTTTTTTTTTTAGTAAGACCAGGCAGTATAAAAAGGAGTTGAAACAACCGGGAAAAGGGGTGTAGAGAGGCTGGCAGGCGCAAACAAAGCTCTTAGGCACTTTGTAGACTTGATCCTTGAGGCCTGTCATCTGGTTGAATCTGAGTTGTTGTTTGTGGTTTTTTTTTTCCCCCTTCCTTGCCAAGGGCGCCCAGATTCTGTGTCACTCATTCCGACTCCACGAAACACGCGGGCGCCGAGCTGAAGCTCTGGCGCCTCCGCCAAGAGAAACCCAGGAAGGACATTGACCCATTCCCCCAAATGGCGACCCTCCTGCCGCTCCGCCCCAAATCCTGCATCCCGCACATGCCCGAGGCCCAGGTGAGAAGCACGGGGAGGCCCTGACCCCTTTCTGACATGCCTGGTAAGCATCCTCGTCATGGAAGGAGGTTGCCTCCCACAGCTCGCTGGGTGTCGTTGCTGGACACGCTGCAGCAGCGAGGCACGAAGAAAGCCAAATGAAGAACCATAAGGTCCCTCCACAGGCTGAGTTACGTGTTCATGCGCGCGATCATCGACCGGTACCGGTGGCCGGAGGTTCAAGTTCTTGCTGCTTTCATTGTCTGGTCTTCCTTTCCCGGGACTACGACAAGCAGATACCGTACCAGAGGGATGAGAGGGCTAACTTCCAGCCAACGGTTTGATGGACGGGATCGCTCATCTCGAGTGTTGTATCTTGCGGAACAATAAATAGGAGATGACGTCTCTTAGTTGTTTTGATGGGCATCTCTCCGATGGCACGATTAAAGAGCCCTGGTGGTGCACTGGTTTACGTTTCGGACTGCTAACTTCAAGGTCAGCAGGGGCTGACCCCACCAGGGGCTCCAAGGGGTACAAATGAAGTTTCTGCTTTGGGAAAGATTTAGGGTCTCAAAAAAAAAAAAAGCTGCAGAGGGTAGCAGAGTCAGCTTACTTGACGACTGTGGGTAAGTAGGAACAGCATAATTTTCTGAAAATCTAGTCCTCAAATTATTATGGAATGGCAAGGGGGCCAGCATAGCAAAAGCAATATTGAGAATGGACAACTAAATTGTGTGACACTATGTTAGTCTGGGTAGACTAGAGAAACAAATTCATAAACACACAAATGTATGTAAGAGCGGGGCTTCTGTAAAAGAGGAATGGGACATTGAGAAAGCATCCCAACCCAGTCCAGTCCAAGTCCATAAGACTGATATTAGCCCCTATGTCTGATACCAATCCATAAATCCTCTTCAGACTCACGAAGCACATGCAATGGCGCCAGGAAAATCACAGGCCAGTGGGAGCAGAGTCTTGTGTATCCAGTGGTGGTAGCATCTCAGCACTGGCAGGAGTCTCCATGTGGCTTTTCTAGCTTCAGAGGTCTGGTTCCATCAGGGTAGGCCCATGTGACTTCTCCTCTGGGATGGCTCACAGGGAATCAGCCATGTGTCTTGTCAGTAAAGCATCTCCAAGGGACTGAGTTGTTAGTCTCTTAACCCCAATATTGGCACGAGAGTACGTGACTGCTACAGACACTCAGTTTGCTGATTTCAAAGTTGCCTATGAAGCTGTACTAATAAAATATTGTGGTACTGGTATAAAGACACATATTCAGATCATCCAAAGAGGGTTGATAATGAAAAAAGTTTTCATTTAAATTTTAAAAAATTTAAAAATATTTCATTTAAATATTTAAAAAAATTAATACAGATAGTTCCCTATTTTTTTTTACAATGGAGTTCCTTTCTGATGACTCCATCAGAAGTTGGTTTTGATATCATTGAAATATGCCCCTTAAGATCTGGTTCTGATGTAATTTGAGTACTCCCCTTAATTTTTTTTTTTCTTTGTTGTTATTTTCCAGGTTAGAAATCCTGTTCTTTCTCTTATAGAGACTGGTGGTTTCGAATGCTGACCTTGCAGTTAGCAGTTCAATGCATAACCCCTATACCACCAGGCTTCCTATACTCTGTAGTAAATATTATTAAATATAAGATGTACCCAAAAGAACATAAACAAAACCAGGACAGTTTTAAGTGCAGTGTGTCAGAATTTAAGTGTGCTGTAAATCAGAGACTACCAGGGGTGGTTTGGATCCTTGTGTATGGAAGATTTTATTTCTTCAAGATTCTACAACAAATATACTTATTGCTTTTCCACAACATATATTGTATTCTAAAAAACTGTATTTTCAAATGAGAAAACTAATAAAGCCTACTGTAAATTTAGAAACCAGAGAGAGAAAAATCATTTATTCTCACACTTCTACATAAACCATTAATTAATTTATTCACTTTTTGATTCCTTGTGAATTTTTAGTTTTAGGGCACCTGTACTTTTATATACTAATTACTTCTTTTTATATCTCTATCAGCATTTTTTCACGTGTACAAGAGTTATCAGCCATTAAGTAATAATATTATATACTGTCATATTTATGTATATATTTTTGAGATACCTCTGTTAACTGATAACCTTGTTTCTTTTGTTTGTTTCTTCATTTGGACTTTTCAATGTTTATACTTTTTCATTTATGCAGCTTCTCATATTCTGAATTGAAATGAAATTTTTCTTATAAATAATCTTGAAGAATGAAGACAATAACCATGAAAATAAAATGCCCAAATATGAAGTGCTTTTAAGATATCCATCCCTTCTTAGGGATCAAAGAATTTTTACTTTATTTCTCCATTCTTTCTGCCTTGCCAACCCAATGACACAGTCGCTCCAAAGTCTATTCAGTTAAAGAAAAAAAAAAAAAGCTTTTTGCCTGGTTTTTCCTCAGGAAAAGAATCTTCATCAGCCGCGATGGAAGCATAGATACACAAGTTTTTGATCCGTCTATTCTCCTAGTCTAAATAGCTGTTGTTTTTGATTTGGGCTGCATAAATGGGATTTTTAAAAGGAGAAAAATTATTCTAGTGAGAGTATGGTTGGTGGTAGATTAATGGAAAACAGTGATCTTGTGATACAAATAAATTTAGGTACACCTGCAGAATTATGCGTTATTTTCTATCCTCCCCCCTCCCCAATTTTTGTTCATTGTCTCACCACTTTTTAGAAAGAAGAATTCAGTTCAACACCAGCTCCTAAACTTTCCAATAAATCATCTCGAGTGAAAACAGCAATTCAAAAACCTTACAAGAGTGAGCTCTTCTCCCCAGTTCTCTCTAAGGATGATGTGCTGGAGAAAGGGTAGGTGCAGCTTCTTGTGCCAAGTGATTTCTCATGGGGATAAGCTATCACAAACTATGAAAAGTTAAATTGAAATGGAAAATGAATCAATGGATTAAAGAAAGATTTAAGTATTTCCTTAGCTGTGTACTTGTCATGGAGCTTTGTATTTCCTATGCATGCGTTATGTTAGAACTCCAGATTAGTAATTTTAAAGACACGATATCCCTGATCTCCAGCGTCAGAGATGATCAAAGGCTTCTCCAGGAAGAGTCCCTTCCTGTTCTTTTTTGGCTCTTCAGTATTTCTCTCACTTGAGGACACTGAAGAGTCTCAAGAAGACCTGGACTGTTGTCTAAATATGGTGTATTATGTTATTCCTTTATATTTGCCTCCATATTGACCCATTCATTATTCTTTCTTTCAGTTGCTATTATTTTCTTTTGACCTGAAGAATAGTCTTTACTAGTAATTTTGGTGTGTGTCTGCTTGTGCATAATTCTTTGTTTAATATTTATTACTTTGGAGTATTCTTTTTTAAAAAAAATTAAGATAAAATCCTCATAAGATTCACCATGTGAACCACTTTAAAGAATACCAATAATTACTTAGAAGTATATTCACAAAATTGTGTAACCTTCCCTATTAGCTAGTTCTAGATTTTCGTTCGTCCAAAAAAGAAACTTCGTATTCCTTAACAATCATTCTCTTTTGCAACCACTGATATGCTTTCAATCCTTATGAATTTGTTTCACCTAGGTGCTTCATGAACATAATCTTATAATATGTAGCCTTTTGTGTCTGACTTCTTACCATGATGTATTCAAGCGTCAGACATGTTGGTTTTGAGTTCATTCTTAAATAAGCTATATTTTGCTGGGTGTATAAATAAAAATCGGTAACTATTTACTTTCACTTTGAATATATCATTCTGCTTTCTCCTAGCATGCAATGAGGCATCAACTGTCAGATTGTTTGTTTTTCTCTTGAAGATAATATGCTTTTATCTACAGCTGCTTAAAAAAAATCTTTACATTCCATTTTTGGGGTAGTTTTACCAAATGCTTAACATGTGGGTTTTCTGTTGTTAATCCATTTAAGGCTTTTAAGTCTGTACCTTTGTTGTGTTTCATCAGTTGAGGGAATTTCCAGCTGTTATCACTCCTAATATTGCTTATATATATATATATATTTTTTTTTTTTTTTTGTGGCATCACTGCCCTGGTAGAAGTAGCAAGTCCAGCCTTGCTCCTGGAGAGCTGCTGCTGGATTTGAACTGTCAACCCTGTGGGCTGCAGTCCCGCAAGCTACCACTAAGCCACCAGGGCTCAGCCTAATATTGTTTTATACTCAACTTTTCCTCATTCTCAGTCTCCAATAAATGTATGTTAGACCTTCTTAACTTATGACATTTCACTATTTTTCCCTTCTCTATCCCACCTATTGTTAATTTTATCCATGTGTTACTGTTGTTTTTTCATTTCTAGTATTTCATTTGGGTTATTTTTCAGATTTTTATGTAATACTTTATAGTGTCCAGCTCTCTGCTAAACTTCCGCTGAAATTCTGTATCCTGTTTTATCAACGTGATTATAGTTGCTTAAAAGTCTATGTTGATATTAATATCTAGAACTTTTATGACTCTTTTCATTGTTTTGGGGTTTTTTTTTGTTTTGGTTTAGTTGTCTGATCTTTTGTCTTGGTTTCTTTCATTTAATGTAAGTCCTTGAATATGAATAATTGTAGAATATACTGAGGCTTAAGTCAACATTTATCTTCCCTAGAAGTTATTCCTTACACATCTTTGGCTTTGCTAGACAACTGAAACACTAGTAATAGTGTATTTAGTGTATGTCCTCTGGTCTAGCCTGATTTGTAAGGTAGAATTGGGATCATGATAGTGGGTGGGGGGAGGAAGCATCAAAGAACTAGAGGAAAGTTGTATGTTTTATTGTTGCTATGCTGCACCGACTGGCCCATCTCCTCCCCCTCCCCCTTCTGTAAGGGGATGCCCAGTTACCTACAGATGGGCTTTGGATTTCCACTCCGCACTCCCCCTCACTCACAGTGATGTGATTTTTTTGTTGTTGTTCTTTGATGCCTGCTACCCGATCTTATCTATACCTCATGGTCACACAGGTTGGTGTGCTTCTTCCATGTCGACTTTGCTGTTGCTGAGCTAGATGGCCACTTGTTTATCTTTAAGCCGTTGAAATTCCAGGCACTGTAGCTTTTGATAGCTGGGCACCATCATTTTTCTTTGACCACATTTGCTTTTGCACCTGCTTTGTCTTCAGTGATCATGTTGTGAAGGTGAGCATCATGGACGGCCGGTTTAATAGAACAGTGTTCTTGCATTGAGGGAGGACTTGAGTGGAGGCCCAAGGTCCATCTGCTACCTTAATACTACTTCTGTAAATATATGCACATAAATCTATTCCCCCATCATCTTATGTAAATATATCTACATATGTACATGCCTGCATTTGGACCTCTAAAAATGACTTTCCTCAGCAGGGGTATTGTTGAGAGTTGTCTTTATAAATTTGCCTTATTTTTTTCAACCACTCTCTCGAGACCTGGAATTTGCTCTTCTACTTTAGTTTTTAATTCTTTCACACTGCTGAATACACCCAAGGTTTGATGTTGGGTATACCAAAGGCACTGGAAATATATTTGTTGATTGACTGGTTCCCATCTTCATCATTTATAGGCCAAGACGCATGTCAAGCAGCAAAATTATTCACTTAACAACTTTTACTGACATTTCTGAGTGTCTGAAGCCCCACCTGAACAGAAGATATACTTACACAGAAGAACCTCAGGCATGTATTTTTAAAGCTATTTAAGTAATTCATATATCATACAATTTTCATAGTTCAACCATATTAAATAGGAGACGTGAATTCGTCACTATAATCAATTTTAGGACATTGTCTTCTTTCTTGTGCTCACTGTTGCTTACCTATCTTGAGTTTCCCATACCAAAAAAAAAAAAAGCAAAGCAGAACAAAAGACATACAAAACAATTAAAAGAGAAAACCCAACAACAATGACAAAAGAGAGAATCTTTGTTCAAACAAAGATATTAAACACTGGAACAAATATAAAAGGAATCAAAAGGGAGATCAAATGATAAGGTTTCCCATGTAAGCTAACCACCTCTGCAGTAATCTACCCTGCAATGTACCCTAATAGCATGGCTGTTCACATCTGTGGTCCGGAGACAAAGAGGAGTAACCTGAGACTTAGTCCATGTGAGAACCCCGCAGATGGATTTTGGGTTTTTTCTCTCATTCACAGCCTTTTGCAAAACCAGGTGTTCAGAACTTAAGCGTGAATACCATTCCCTTCTCTGTTGTTGAATTTTATTATTGATAACCCTTGCATCACGTATGCTGGTGTGCTTTTGTGTAAACTGAGCGGACTCCTCACCTAGCTGGCTTCTTTTTCCTCTTTTGCTTTATTTTAATTTTGGGAGGGGGGCTCCTTGTTTTATGACAAACCTTTCAGAGCCTCAGAGCCCAGATGTTATTCTTCCTAATAGCTGGGCAGCGCCTGCACTCTTCACCACACGTTGCTATTGCCTTCATAGCTAAAGTGACCTCTTCACAAGGACACGTATCTAGCAGGGCCGACGGTGTGTATTTTTGTGTGGCGACTAACCTGATTCGTCATGAGCTCTGATCTCAGCGAATTTTTCTTGATTTACCCTCATATTTTCCTTTTATTTACACAGCTTTTTATTTTGGTTTGAGTGAGAGTTTATAGAGCAAATTGGCTTTCCTTCCAACTGGTCATCCAAGTTTTGTTGCACGACATACATGGTAATGCCTACAATGTAACAACAGCACTCTTCCCACCTCTTTCTAGTCTTCCTGATTGTATGTCCTTCTTCCCCATCCCTTCCTGTCTTCTGAGATTTACCCTTTGGACAATGATGCACTTCTGATTTCACATGGTTGGTTTTTCTAAGGCGCGTGTACCCTCGATGGGGTTATTGTTAACCGTGTAGATAATGTGCTATAAGGATGATTTCACTTCCAGATTTGAAAGGTATCTGGGGGCTCTAGTCTTGGGGACTCCAGTCTCTTATCAGACCAGTAATTGTGACTTTTCTTTATTAAGCAGCCTAATTTAATTGTTCCTTGTAAAAATATTTTTATGCAAAAATGCATACATTTTCTTTTAAGGTGTCAGATTCTTAGAGATTTTGTTGATTATTGTTTTCAGAAACAACTCTTCTGATTTTGATGTAATCACACTAAAGACACAAAATGAAAGGCTCTTATATGTTTTACTTAAATTTTTAATAATTGATGAAAATTACATTTGATGTTATGTTTTGGAAGTCCAGAAGAAGGGTATCCTGATAAGGGAAATTTAACTTACTAGTTCTAGATGAAAAGTCACATTCCTAAGAATTATGTATTAGGTAGAAATCTCAGCCCAAATGAGATCTGAACACTTCACTGTACTTTGTCAGATCATTTTATTCTAAGCACACAATTCCCCTTTTCTCTTAAATAGAACGTATCTACCTATAATCTATCGATTATACTAAGCCCATGATTTTTCTCCTTGGGATATGCTGACAGTTAAACATCGAAAAGACATTAAATTCTCATAGAATTTGTTCAGCGGGAAAGAGAGGCAGAGAGGAGGAGATTGACAGGAAAAGGAAGGCTCTAACTTAGCTCCTAAGTTTTCCATGCCACGGTCGTCTTACGATTACAAAGGAGTTTGTCTGAGTTCCACAAAACCAATAGTAAAAAGTTCATGTGAATTCATAGACACCCTTTCATTTTCTGAAGTCGCTCTTGCGCTCAGAGAAAGAGCCAGCATTCTGTTTCAAGCATGGTATTCAAGTTGCCGGCTTTGTTGGCAGAAAAGCTCTTAAACAACAAAATTTTATGAGCACATACACTACCATTTGCACTCAGTAGGCCATGACCTGTGCATGGTGAGGCCGTGCCAAGAGGGACTCCCTAAGGGGAGTTAATGAGCAGCACTGAGAGGCCTTGAAGATAGTTCTTTTTATAACCTTGTTGGAGCTATAACAGCCCCACCTCAAGGCTAAAACAACAGTAAATATGTAGGAAAGAGACCACCAACAGAGAATTGGAGGGCTCCGAAAATGGTATCATCGTGCCTGAAACATGAAAATAATTGAGGTTGGAGAGTCCCGTCAACATCCAGTTTGAAGTCAGATGAGTTTCTAATGGAATGAACACGGCTGCTATAGTTGGCTCCAATAAATGAATCTTATATGACAGTCAGATGCTAACATACGGCATTAATTACATATACAGTACAAAATAGTCCAGTGGGGAAAGACGGCCTGGCAGAATTTATGAAACCCTGTTGTTATACATTTCCATGAAAAAACACACACACACACACACACAATGTATCTGTGTGGATAATGGACTTCTGTTTTGCTATCTAGGTTAAAATCACATCAGATGTCCATGCTTTGGGAGGATTCGACATGGAAAATTTGTTGCAGTCTTTGTATGTAGAAAATAGAGCTGGATTCTTCTTTACTAAATTCTGTGAGCATTCAGGGAACAAGGTAGAAAATGATGATTTTTAAATCTAATTTTATAATTGTACTACAGTTAAGAATAAAGGAGCTTGCAATTTTCTCAGTGTTCAAATAATTGTGTTTTGTGCTAAAATTCCCTTCTCTGGAAAGAATTACCTTACTTAGAATATAAGAGGTTTTCCAAAAGTTTCTGGGAAGCAGAAGTAAAAGATAAAAATAAAGCCAATAAGCTTAAAAATATATGTAAGCTTTACTCCTCAGCAGGACATTTTTGTTTGTTTTGTTTTTTAAAAAATCATTTTAATGGGGGGGAGGGGTTCATACAGCGCTTATCACAATCCAGACATCCATCCATTGTATGCAAAGCACATTTGTCCATTTGTTGCCATCATCATTCTCAAAATATTTTCTTTCTACTTCAGCCTTTGGTATTAGCTCCTCAAATTTCCCCTCCGTCCTTGAGCAGGACATTTCTGTAAGCAATGACACCAACCATTTAGTCTATTCTTAAAGAAATGAAGGTCCTGGGAATTTACCTACATCGAAGAGTCTTTTTTTACATTGGTAGCTGAAGAAAAATTAATGTTCTTTAAAGACTTGGTTACAGGGAGGAGACAGGCCAGTCAGGGTACAGTGAAGTAATGTGGAAACAAACAATTTTCCTCTAGTTCTTAAAGGCTTCCTCCCCGCCCCCCCCCCATCATGATCTCAATTCTACTTTATAAATCCGACTAGATTGGAAGAGGTACAGTGGTACAGATGGGAACTGGAAATACAGGGAATCCAGACCGATGAGCCCCTCAGGACCAGTAGTGAGAGCCGAGCTACTGGGAGGGTGGAGGGAAGGTGGGGTCGAAAGGGGGAGCCGATGACAAGGATCTCCATATAACCTCTTATCTGGAGGACGGACAGCAGAGGAGTGGACGAGGGGAGACATTGGGCAGTGTAAGATATGGCAAAATAATAATAGTTTATCAAGTATTGAGGGCTCATGAGGGGAGGGGGCAGTGGGAAGGGAGGGGACAATGAAGAGCTGATGTCGGGCTGGAGTAGAAAACACATGTTTTGAGAATGATGATGGCAGCAGGTGTGTGAAGGTGCTTGACACAATATATGTAGGGATGGATTGTGATAAGCATTGCACGTGCCCCCAATAAAATGATTTATTAAAACAAAAAAGATTGGTTAAGATTCGAACACCAAAAGAAGTCAAAAAGAACCAAATTAGTACTTTAGGGTGGGTACTTAATGACGTCCCAGGGAAACTTTCACAAATGCTCTTGTTTTTAAAGGGAGAAATGAGCAGAAGTTTTGTCCTGGTGGAGAAGGACTCCCTGGTGAAGCTTTCCTGGGCATTTTTCTACTCTAAGGCTTTGGCTAATGTTCTCAGAACACTCTCAAAATAAGTATCACCTTCTGGCTTTACAGAGAGCTAACAAGTAAAATGCCTTGAGCAGCCCCCACTCTGTTGCCATGATCTTTTCTCTTACTGGTAACTTATGCTTTTAATGGGACCGCTTTTGTCCCTTGGTAGCCATGCCTTTGATCGTGTTTTGTTTTCGGAATTGTAAAGCCATGTTTTCAGAAACTTTATCCCACTTCTTAAAAATATGCCTCAAAAGTTTTACTCAACTTTAATTTTGTAGCCAGAATTATGTCTACTGAGCCAACTAAGATGTCTATGGTGTTGACTGTTGTTGCTTCTGTTAGTAATGGGTACTCTTCCATCAAGGCACAAGCAAGAAAATTTCCTTGAAAATTGATGTTGATGCCATTGTAGGCTTCCTCTTCAGCACAGTCTTATATTTTCTTAAAGTGTATTACCCACTTGTAAACTGCTGATGTTTTTGGTCCTTGCCCTCATAAAGTTTTTGTAACGCCTCAGTGACTTGACCATTTAAGAAAGCTTCATTATAAATTTGATGTTTATCTTTGCTTCAACTGTAGCAGAATTCATATTGCTCTGATAGGGGTTATTTCCAAACTGATGTCTAATGTTTCTTGGGACCTCAAACTAGATTCTGTTCAGATATAGTATAGCAAGTTATCGAGAGGTTACTTTGGTGCAAACATGAAATCCATGTACAATCTAAAATCATATCCATTTCTATGAAAATTTTAAAGACCTCCTGTAGAGCAAAAACTTAAACAGTCTTTAATTTACTCTTTATAAAACTACAAAGAAAATACAAATGTGGATTGGCAAGGATTGGCGGCTTCCCTGACTAACAATATTTTCATCTAACCTTATTTCAATTTTCTAAGTTTCTAATAGTTATATTTTAAATTGAGAGTCAATTTCTACTAGCACTTTACTTTGAGCAATTATGAATTGCCATTTCCAGAGTTGGTTTTGGTTTTCAATCTAGTTTACACTTTGTTCCTATGACAAGTAGTTAACTGGCCCAACAATCACAGTGTTGGTTCTGGTGATGCACACTTGTCTATCAATATCAAAATACTTCCAGATTTTGGTCTCAAGCCAGAAATGTGGGGTTATTCTTTAGCTATTAACTAAAATTCTTCCTATTTAAATGATCAGTTATGTGAGAGGCATGCATGCAACAAGTGGTGTTCTAGAGACAACCTCAGTAAATATTTTGTACCATTGCCTCTTGGGAATAGGCAATGGAAACCACTTGAACTAGGACCTCATATCTGGTAACACCGAGGAGCTAAAGAATTGTTTGTATTTGATATCAGAGCTTTGTGAAGCTTGAATAATTGGGTGCTAATCATTGATGTACTCTTTTCATCTGCAGTTGTGGAGGAACTGTGTGTACTTTTGGTTTGACCTGCAGGCTTATCATCAGCTTTTCTACCAAGAAACACTGCAGCCTTTCAAAGTATGCAAGCAAGCCCAAGTGAGTAGTAAATAACACTCCCCGGCTTTGTCCCGCAGGCTCCTCTGAAGTTCTCCTACAACAGGCGTCTATGGGCCTTTAATTACAGATTTCGTGGGTTCAGGGGAGGGGCCTGCCTGAATATATGAGGGGACTTCAAAAATTTTGTGGAAAAATTCCATTAGCTTTAATTTCTGTCTTTCTCTCCCCGCCCCAGAATCTTTTTAAAGTCCTTTGTAATGTGCTCACACAACATCCAAATCATGCAATGTTCTATCTCCTAGACCGTATTGTGGACTTAAGTGAGGCATAGCTGTTCTTGGGCTGTTGACCTGTCTGAAAGCCAGGAAAGAATGCCGACCGAGTGTGTGCTACTGGTCCTTGGAAATCTCCTGGACTCCTGTGCTACAGACAGAAAGTAAAGGATGTGTCCAGAGCACACCAGAACACAATAGAGGAGGAAGAAAAAAATATCTATATTTGAGGAAGAACAGAGAACTCTGTAAAGAGAGGCAGAGAGTAGCCTCCGTGTGTGTGTGTGTGGTGAAGACAAGAAAATAGAATTATGACTAGGGCAGACTTAGCCATTCATCATTTCTGTTCTCTAAGTTCCTCTGGTCTTTTTTTTTTTTTTTTTTTGGTTTTTGGGGCATCATTGCCTTCTGGTGGTGGGAGTAGGAGGTTCCTCTGGTCTTTTATATAAGAGAGAGATCTTGAAACCTAGAAACTACTTTTTAAATTACTTTCTAAAAAAACCCCACGAACTTTCCTATGCAGAAGCATCGAAAACTCTTACGAACATTTCTATCTGTGGCACACATAAGCAGCTCTTCTTCAGGAGGGGCAAGGGTACTGCCGGGTGTGTGTGGTTACTTGCAGCGCCTGGGCTCTGGCAAGAATAGCTCTGCTTTGTAAGTCAGCCCACTGAGTTTTATACTTTTTAATGTGAGAATAAGGACCTCAACTCCTCCACAGCCCAGATCTGGCTCCATGAAATCATGAAATTACATCTCTCACTTGTCTCTGAGACCACACAGTTGGGATGTCCTGGTCGTTAATCCTTTATGTGTAATTCGCTACTTCTCCCTGCTAACCTCTTGCCCCTGTGTGCAAAAGACCCACCCTTTTTATGATGTTGCCATTATTACAAAGAGTACTTCTTTGAAATCTCAGCTGTTCAACTAACTATTCCTTGTCTTAATAATAACCTTTCTTCTCTGAACTTGTTCAAGAGGAAATCATATTTCTGTTTGGAAAATCCATTAAGTCTTAAGAATGATGTTCAATCAGCTATAAGGGATTGAACGGTGGTATACAGTCAACTTTTGATTATTCTGAGATGGGTGATTATGTTTCTGAATTATCTGGGTCTGTGCATCTGGGGGAACTACATTGTTTTGGGGTATCAAACCAAGGAAGGGCAATGGAGACATATGCGTTTAGGTGAAAAGGGAGAAATACAGAGATATAGATACAGGGGATTCATTTGATGAGTTTTCCTTTTGCTCCTATTTTTTTTTAAGTTTTTGCTTTGGTTTTGTGTAGAGGACTGAATGTCGAAGTAGTTTACATGTTAATGATCTAAAAACCTCTGTGACTCACGATACCAGAATTGCCTCTAGTGTTGGCATCCTGTAGATCGGTTGTTTCATTCAGTAAAATGTTACTCCATGTTTTATCCTAGAAATATTGTGTCCCTCTCTCCAAAGGCACACGTGCGGTGAAGATCTTTGTGTTGATGATGCAAAATTGTTGGTGTTAAGTGCCATCTAGCTGGCTCCCTGTCGGTGGTGACCTTGTCTATAGCAGAAGGAGACACCACCCAGCCCTGTGGCACATTGGTCTTGGGTCTGAATCCTGGTTGCAGCCACGGTCAATCCATCTGGCCAGAGCCTACCTCTCTTTCACTGCTCCTCCACGTACCCAACGGTCATGTTCTCCAAGGACTGGTCTGTCCTTAAAACAGGTTCAAAGTATGTTCAGGGGAGTCTTGCCATCCTTATTTCTGAGGAGCATTTTCACTTTATTTCTTCCAAGACAGATGAATTTGGTGTTTTTGGCCATCCATGGTACTTCACATATTCTTTGTGAACACCCATGGTTCAAATGCGTCGATTCGTTCAATCATGCAACCCCAGGCTTGGCTTTTTTTCTTGAGTTCTTTCAGTTTAAGATCTACTGAGTGTGTTCATCCTTTTTGGTTCTCTAACTTTAGGACTTTGCACATTACATTATGATGTTTTATACTCATTATGTAATTTTATACTCTGTATTCTTACGCTGCCTTTTGACATTGCTCTTTGACTTCATTACTTCCATTTGCCTTAGATACAACAATTAAGAGCAAATTTCAGTCTATTCTGTTATCTACTTTGGTAATTTCTTTCTTTTCTCTCCCTTACGTGACCTTTTGCTTTCTTCACGAATGATGTTCTTGATGTCCTCCCACAACTCGTCGGGTCTTTGGCCATTAGTGCTCAATGCATCAAATCTGTTCTTGAGATGTTCTTAAAATTCAAGTGGGATAGAGTCAAGGTTATAGTGTGGTTCTTATCAACTTGTTTTAAGCTCCTTCAGTTTCAGCCTTAACTCACATAAGAGCAATTGTTGGTGTGTTCCACAAACAGACCCTGGCTGATAAAAAATTCAGCTGCTTTTAAAATCAAATACGCTCTTCTCCATAGTCTCTTCTCACAGATGTAGTCAATTTGATTTCTGTGTATTGTTATCAGGAGATGTCAGCATTTGTATTCTTGAAAAAAAAAGTATTTGTGTTGAAGAAGTTGTTGGGGAGCTGAGCCCTGGTGGCATAGTGGTTATGTGCGGGACTGCACCTCAATGGGTTGGCGGTTCAAATCCAGCAGCAGCTCTCTAGGAGCAAGGCTGGGCTTCCTCCTCCCACTAGAGGGCAGTGATGCCCCCCGCAAAAAAAGAAGTTGTTGGTCTTGCAGATCGCAGAATATAATCCATGATGCTGTGTTAAACTTGCTAGGAACTTGATTTTACATTGTTTTCACATCTCTGCCAATCTTTGTGCATGGAGACCAAGTTGGTTTCCAGAGACTTGCAGACTTTTCTCATTCCAACAAATGACTGACTTACCCACAAATAATAAGTCCTGCAATCAAGGCTTTACTGTGCTATGAAACATCATAGAAACAGGAAGATTGGATGGGAGTGTGGGATCAGTAAGAGTGACTCAACATGACGAATTCTAGTCTAAGGGTTTGAACTACAGTTGGACATGCCTGGAGGAAGACCTCAGTGCATGGCTTCAAGATAGAATAGTGCCAAGTAGAAGCCAGCTGGGATGATCTAATAAAAGAGAAACAGAATCAGCCATCAAATGCAGAATTAACACTTTTGCTTCTAGCCACAATTTTCCAGCAGAATCATGCCGATACTATGATTTGGAGTCAAGATTGCTGCCCCAAATAGCCCCACAGTTTTGTTGTTGCATACATGCTTTAGTGAGCTAAAATACACTGACATTGGGCATGGTGAATCGGAAAATCATATGGGTTACTATGCCAGGAATGACACAAACCAAAGGAAGTGACATTTCATTCATAGTCAAAAAGGGCATTTCAAGATCGATCTTGGAGTATAATGCTGTTTGATACTATTAAATCTATTTCTAATCAGCAATTCCAACCCATACAACTACTACTCAAATTTATGCACCAATTACCAAAGCTATGATGAAGAAATTGAAGAATTCTACCAACGACTCCACTCTAAAATTGATTGAACAGTCAATCAAGATGCATTGGTCATTAGTGGTGACTGGAATGCAAAAGATGGAAACAAAGAGGAAGGAACCGTAGCTGGAAAATATGGATTTGGTAATAGAAATGAAGTTCAAGATCACATGATAGAATTTTGCAAAATAAAGGACTTGTTCATAGAATGACTTTTTAAAAACAACACAAAAGGTGGCTCCACACATGAACTTCTCTAGATGGAATACCTAGAAATTAAATTAACTACATCTGTGGGAAGAGAATATGGAGAAAAACCATTCAAGCCTTGAATTGCAATATTGAAAGATTCTATGGGCAAAATATTAAATGCTATGGGAAGCATCCAAAGATGATGGAAAGAGTACACAATTACTATACCAAACAGAACGAGTGGACATTCCTTCATTTCAGGAGGCAGCAGATGATCAAGAAACAGTGGTGCTGAAGGAAGAAGTTGGAGCTTCACTGAAGGCGTTAACCAAAAGCAAAGCTTCAGGACTTGATGGGATATCGATTGAAATGTTTCAGCAAGCTGAAGCAGTACGGGAAGCACTCACTCATCTATGCCAGGACATTTGGAAGACAGCCACTTGGACAGCTACGTGGCCGACTGACTGGAAGAGATCCCCTTCCAAAGAAATGTGAACCAACAAAATGTTCAAATTGTAGCGCAGAACCACTGATATCACATGCATGTTGAGATCACCCAATGGTTGCAGCAGTATATTGACAGGGAGCTGCCAGAGATTTAGGCTGGATTCAGAAGAGGACAGGAAAGAAGGGATATCATTGCTGATGTCAGATGGAGGTTGGTTCAAAGCAGAGAATACCAGAAAGAAAATTCTGTTTCATTGAGTATTTATTGAGTATGCCAAGGCATTTGACTGTGTGGTTCATCACAAACTATCCATAACCTTGAGAAGAATGGGAGTTCCAGAACACTTGATTGTGCTCCTCAGAACTTGTACAAGGATCAAGTACAAGTTGTGTAGACAGGATCAAGAGGCAGTTGTGTAAACATAACAAGGGAATACTGCATC
>PVJH01017449.1:23396-47883 GCA_004026705.1 Nesogale talazaci | reverse complement strand
TGATGGTCCGTGTTTTTGCCTCAGGGATTTCTCCTTCCTTCTTCCTGTTGACTTTCCCTCCCTTTCCCCTTTCCTTTGAAAAGACTTGAAGATTTAAGAGCTAATGGGAATGTCCTAGGAGTCCTGGTGTGTACTGGATTACTCATGGAACTGCTAACCTCAAAGTCAGCAGTTTGAAACCACCAGTTGCTCAGAAAGAGAAAAGATGAGGTCTTCTATTCCTGTCTAGAGTTCCTGCCTTGAAAATCCACAGAGGCCTCTGTTCCCTACGGGCGCTATGAGTCCCAATCAACTGATGTCAATGGGGTCAAGTGAGAGACTATCCAGACAAGGGAAGGGCCATAAATAGATCAGGATTTTTACAAAGCTTGCGAAGGGAGGAGGGCAGTGAATTTCTCATAGCTGAGAGAGGCATAAGTTCTTGAAGGGAATGAAAAAATTGCTTTGGGACAATGGTTACGGAGGTAGGAAGACTCCAGGAAAGATACTAGAGAAGAGTCCTTGGGTGTGAGATTTCCAGTACAGAGAAAAAACCCTTTAATCCATATTGCATGGGGGTGTAGGTGGGGGTGGGACCTGGGCTTTCAAGATTACCTTGGACTTAAAGAAGGAGGTCAGTCCCAACACACTGTTGCCTGGAGATATGGGCTGTTATTTCCCCATGCCACATGACAAAGAGCACACAGGCTTGGTGCTGTATAAAGTTGATTAAAAAGCCAATAAAACTGAATTATTATTTGAATACCTGAGCTGGTGGACTGAGACGCCTATCTGCTACACTAGAATTAACTCATGCCTAATTGATTCGAAGGGAAAATATTGATCTTTCACACAAAAGGCAGAGGTTGAAGACTCACTAGAAGCAAAAATCCCTGCACATAACTTTGCGTGCCAGGGGAGGAGAGAGATAAAATGTGTAACTATCAACACCCTCGGGGTTCAAGGATCCTCCAAACCCAAACCACACCCATGCTCACCAGGTCAAGTCTAGTTGCTATGAGTACAAAAATCCTAGCTGGGGTTTAGATGAGGGGACCTGTAAATGTTTGTCTTCGCCAGCACACCGGAGCTCACAAATACACAGTTGCAAAGGTAGTGCAGGAGTTGGTTGTGCTTTGTTCCGCGGCACCTGGCATCGTGAGGCATCGGAACCACTTCCATGGGATCTAGCAGTAACAGGCTTGAATGGTTAAATTTGGGGCATGCTCCGTTTTGCCCTCCATCTGTGCTTTTCTTTCCACACCATGGCCACTGCACGTTTTTTTCTCTGGAAAAGCACTGGACCGGGGATCAAGACCCTGAATTCCCGATGGTGGTCTCAAATCACCCCCTTTGCCTTCCAGATACGTGAAATTCAGGTTTTGCACACTTGAGAATCATCCCCTGGTCACTGGGGTGGATGGGGTGCAGTGGGAACATTGAGCTTGGTTTGGGAACCCACATTCAGAGTTTCTTTTCTCTACTCAAAGAGAGGTCCCCGGGCAAGTGACTACTTGGTACTCGGTCTCCGTTTCTTGAAATGGAGATGCATTTGAGCATCAATCACAATAGTGCATGTGGGGCAGCTTTGTAGAGCACAAATCTAAAAGGAGCTCCGATAGGGAAATGACGATGCCCATGGCTGCTCACAGAAAGTTTGGAGTTCAAACCCATCCAGAAAAGAGGGAGAAAGGAGTTGGCTCCCTGAGTCTCTAATGACTAGTGTCTTACTGCAGAATGTACACAGGTACCGATAAGTGATAAGAACTCATGACACACAGAATGCAGGAATAGGAATTGGAGTAGCCATACCAGGAGGATAGGGGGAAGGGTTGGGGAGCGGAGGGGAGGAAGGGGGAACCAATTATAATGATCTACACATAACACCCTCTCCCAACCCCCCACCCCTTGTATGAACAACAGAAATCATGGAGGAAGGGAGACCACTCTCCATGTAAGATATGAAAATAATAATAATTTATAATTTACCAAGGGATCATGAGGGTGGCATGACAGGAAGGAGGGAAAAAGGAGGAGCTAACACTAAAGGCTCAATAGAAACCAGTGTTTGCAAAATAATGATGGCAATATATGCACAAATGTGCTTGATAAAATTGATGTATAGATTTTGATAAGAGCTGTAAGAGTCACAATAAAATGATTATTTGTGTGTGTGTATATATATATATATGATTAGAGTCTTAGAAATCTGATGGGGCAGTTCTACTGTGTCCATTTCAACTCAAGGGTGATGATTTTTTTTCATTCTTCATAGTCTTCTGCTTTTATAAAGTCAATTATTGTCACTTGTCATTTTTTCTCCTTACATCACTTGACAGCACATGACAACAACATAAACACTGAAGGCCGTCTTACCAATTATTGTTGATGTTTGGGGCTGTCAGGCCCATTGCAAGCGACAGTGATCCTGTGAACAACACAATGAAAGCCACCCTGCTTCTGCATCCACTTCACAATTCTGAATATGTTGTAGCCAGATTGTCAATCCATCTCACCAAGGGTTTTCCTCGTTGTGTGTTGCCTTTCAACTGTGCCAAGCACAATGTGCTGTGTTAAGAGGAGCCCTTTTCTGTAGAAGAACCCTGATGATGTGTCAGGCCATGTGGTGGGATGCCAACAGCAAACTGAGCCGTTTGAAATCACCTGCCACTCCAAGGGAGGAAGATGAAGCTTTTACTCCCAAAGAGATTCACCAGGCCAGTTCTACTTTGTCCTACAGGCTCACTTTGAGCTGGAATCAGCTCAGTGACTCTGAGCTTAGCAATTAATCAGTGGATATTTTTGACAGCCTTAAATGGAGTTCAGCACCTGAAGAGGTAATGAGAAGAATCCAGGCTCACACTTGAGGTCACAGCAAGCTTTTGTTTCAGTTGCAGATAAGATGAGACCAGACCACACCATGAGAACACACTCACCAGAAAGAAGATGCTCAGAAAAGAGCTTTTTTTTTTTGAGGGGGGGGGGTGCTGATATAAAGAGTGAGTCCCATAGTGTTGCTTATTATTAAAACACTGTGAAAGGAAATTTAAAATGTCCATTCTTCACCAAGCCTTTTACAAATCGACCAATACAAGCCAGATGTTTCTTAAATTTGTGTTGGTTGGTTTCCACTTGGTTTCAGGAACTTCGTGCACCATCTCAATCTCAGCCCTATAGGATTGAGTAGAATGCCCAGTATGGGCTTACAAGACTATAATCTTGGGTTGAGTCCCAGTGGCATAGTGGTTGAGTGCAGGACTGCGGCCCATGGTCTTGGCGGTTCAAATCCAGCGGCAGCTCTCCAGGAGCAAGGCTGGGTAGCTCCCATGATCACCATAGGGCAGTGATGCCTTCCCCCTCACCCAAAGAAAACAAAAACCAAAAAGCAAAAACAAGACTATAATCTTGACAGGAGTAGAAAGTCTCACCTTTCTCTTGAAGAGTGACTAATGGTTCTGAACTGATGAATGTTTGATTAGCAGTTCAACATGTAACTTATGCCACCAGCGCTCTGTGACATGTCATAAAAGGAATAATTTCCCATTTTTTAAAATTTAACCCAACAAGGCTGATGAACCCTTGTGGTCAGAATTTCCTTGACTGTTAAATGCCAGATGAGTAAAAAAGTTCACTCGTTTGGTTTTTTGAATGGTGGCTTCTTTACTCCCTGTGTGAAATTTAGGGAGAAATAATAGGAAGGGCCAGTCCTCGTCATGGTGTATGTAAATCAAACCATGTGATCTCTTGAGATAGGAGTTATTATTGGCAGTTCTATCTTCATGTAGAAGAGACGAAAGAAACGGAGGCACAGAGAGGTTGAGCGCTCAGCCAGGAGTGCAAGCTGAGCAGCCTGACCTGAGCACAGGTCTGCGCACTTCTTCACTAGTTGCTACACTGCAGCCTAAGCATCCCATCGTTTTGGGTCTTAGCCTTTGCTAACAGCAACATGTACACGTTGTCCTGGGTTCCCAAAGACAGGGGAATACTAAGGAGATCCATTTACTCATTGTTGCTGTAATCAGGGAAGACAATATCCCAGGAAAGCAAAAAGTCTATCTTTGGTTAAGAATTGTCCAGTTTTGGGCAGTAGTGGTGGCGGTGGCAGCAGCAAAAAAAAAAAAAAAAAAAAAAGAATTGTCCAGTTTGAGCAGACCAGGATCTAGAGGTCTAAATTCCTACTATCGTGTCTACTGAAGGACAAGTCACTTAAGGAGGCATCAAAGGAGATGGCAGAATGAACTTTTGAAAAGAACTGGGGGTAGGGGGGGCGCTAGGAGAATGACCCCCAAACTCACTGCCATTGAGTCAATGCCTTCTCCCAGGAACCTTGCCTGAGTCCTTGAAAAGACAAACTCGGTAGGAAAACCATGCCAGATTTATTTATTTATTTATTTTCATGCCAGATTTATTTTAACCCAGTGCATTCAAATCTAGTGCACACTGTGAACTGGTTTTATGAAGATATTTGAATTTTAAGAGTTTTAAAAATTAATGCACCTTTCCCTCATATATTAGAAAAGTGCAGTTGAGGCATTTATACATCCCCAAATAACTGCATAAGTACTTAAAATGATAAAGATGTTTGTTATCAACACATTGTGTAAACATGCTTTGAAGGAAGAGGATTCTATTTGTACGTGGGGAATCCAGGACCAGTAGTCGTTAGAGTGGCGATACTGAGGGGGTATATAAATGCCATGATTCCAATTCTGTTTCAGACTCCCATTTTTCTGGTTCCTGTCTGTACCAGTGTGCATCCTCTGGTCTAACTGGATTTGTAAGGTAGAATTGGGATCATAAGAATGATGATGGTTGCCCCTAGAGGTGTTGCAGCGCGGCCGCCGTGCCACTGTTGTGCCATTAAAGGGCAGAGAGAAGAGGGGCTGTGCCATGCCTAGGCTCAGGGGTCTGACGTGAACCACCTGACTGACTGCAAGCCCCACAGTCCTCTTGCAACTGTGGGACCTGAAGCGGGGGGAGGCTCCCCATTAAGTCATTTTGCAGTGACAAGGTCCTGGCAGCTTGATGACAGTGCACTCCTGGCGGCTGGTTAATTTAATGCATGAAGGCAGGTGATGTCCTTCTCGTGGACACTGGCCACAGTCACTAACAGACCACCACCATTCTGCCAAGACCCAGCCGCAAACTACGATGCAGACTGCAGCCCCCACTCTATGCCAGGAGCACATCCCACTGTGAGAGGCACAGAAACTGCAATGAGGCAGGGCGCATGCGACACAGGCAGAGTTCGGCAGATGTGGACGGAAGATGACCCTTTGTCTGTCCCCACATGGCCGCCAGCTGAGGGGGCTGCTGGGAGGATGGGGAGATCTGGCAGAGCCAAGAATCCTTTGGAAAGAATAAAGTGAACTGAAGGTGGAAAAAGAAAAAAGAACAAGAATGATGATGGTAACAAATGTATAAATGTGCTTGCCACAATGGATGTACGTATGGACTGTGATCAAAGTTGGAAGAGCCCCCGATAAAAGGATTTAAAAAAGAAAGAAGTTCCCTTGTAGCAACAGAATTTTGTAGAACAAAAAGCAGAGCCCTGAAGCAAGCCTAGCACACGATCCATGATCATGAAACTTAACAGCAGTGATGGCTGTTTGGTTTCTCTCTCGTTAGCCTTCACCACCTTAAAATATTCAGAGCACATTCTGAGGAATGAGGAAGACATTAGGAGACACCTAATGATAATTATATCACATCGCCAACACTTATTGGATTGTGATACTTAAACAAGGTAAAAACAAACACGCTCTCAGGTGGCAAGTGTAGGTGGAAACACGGGAGTGTTCAGAGAGCTGAAGAAGCTTTCAGAAAATACAAGAAGTCCAATAAACCCCCCCCCCCTGCAACACACAAACTCTGCCTAGCTTTCTCCATCCTGCCTTTCTTCCCACTTCTGTTTCTTTTTGGCCCTTCTTTCTCCCCCTCGGCAGTGATTTATATCGCACACGCTTCTGGAGTGTCTAAGGAGTCCTCTTAGGACTGTACTTAAGGTAGTGGCCGATGGGTCAGTGTTTCTGAGGGAGCAGTCCTGCTCTGGGCCATCAGTGGGTTTGGGTGGCTGTGCACTCAGGGGCACACAGCTACAATCATCCTTTAAATGTCATAGCCAGAAGAAATTCAGAAAGTGAAAAAGCCTCATTAGTAGCTGCTTCATTTCATTTTTCATTGTGATGACATGACTACTGGTCTTGCAGCAATTGCAAGGATTATAATAGCCTCCTATGAACCATTGTATGCTGACAAAATAGATAACCCAGATGAAAAGAATAAATTCCTAGGAACATCCTAACTCCCTAAATTGTCCTGAGAAGCATTGGAACTCTCAGTACACCTACAACAAGGGGCGAGATTGAAACAGTGATCCAAAATCTACAACTGAGAGAAGTACAAGGTTACCTAGCCTAACCAGTGAACAATGAGAGTGTCTTAAAGAAAAATGAACACTAATCATGTTCAAGAATTTCCAAAGAAATAGAAGAGGAGGACACACTCCCCAATTCATTCTATAACACCAACATTGTCAGATAGAGAAATCTTAGGAAGAAGAAAAAAACCACAGGCCAGCATCCCTTTTGAATATAGAAGCCAAACCCTAAAAAGCAAAATAAGTCTCAAAGCCTTTTCCAAGAATATGATATTGCATATTCGGATCCTGTATAATCAGATCATCCCAAGACATAGAGCAATGGCCTGCTGTGGCTGTGGGTGGGGAAGCCCTCAGCCGTGAGGCTGACAGAGTGCCCCGCCATCAGGGTGGTCAGAGACTGGGGAAGGAGTAGTTCCAAACTGACCTGGATGTCGTGGCTGCATAGAAGGAAAGCGTGCTGCCCAGTTCTGAATCCATGTGCATGCGTTATGAGGAGAAGCTGAAAGGAAACCCTTTCTTCCAAGTCAGCTGGGTGTTTGCACAAAATGCTAAACTGGGGTGGAAGAAAGGTGCAACCCACTGCTAAGAATCCCCTCTCTTTTGTTACAGCCTCCTGTATCTCACACAGCTGTCTAAAGGGCCATGCATCCTCATGGTTCTTCTCCAGGACAGTCTTGGTCGTGCCCGAGAGGGACAGGGCCAACAGCCAGGGCTTCAGACCCAGGCAGGGGGGAGGCGGGAGCCTACCTACCCTACTCTTCTCGGCTATGAACTGAATGGATGGAGATTCAAACCCACTCATTGCTCAAAGAGCGAAAGATGTGACAGTCTGCTTCCAAAAAGATTGGCAACCTCACAATCTCCACAGACAGAGCTGGAGTCCTGCTACTCTGTCCTTTCGTGTCGCTGTGACTTGGACTGGAGAGGGCAGTGGAGAGTGGGCAGGCAGTTGATGGGTTGTAACTGTGACACTTGACAAGCCTTCTGCTCCTGGGGAGATCAGACTTCAGAAAGTCCTTTGAAGGCAATTCTATTCTATTCTGTATTGTCACTCTGAGTCTCTATGAGTCCCTGTGACTAGTGGTAGGTATATTCCTGGTGGGGTAGAACGGAGTAGCCACAATTGAGATGACTTGCACAGTTCTCCAAAAACGTTTGTTTAAATCAATTCTGAGTCCAGCGAGTGCGTGCTAGACAAGAACCATGGGTGAGCAGGCTGTGCAAAGTGAGGACATTTGGCGAGTTCCTTTCATTTTATCCAGCCGACACCATCTTTCAGCTGGATGCGATTTTCTGTCTGAATTATGCAGTTGATTGCTTCATCTTTTTCATTTCCGTTTGTATGTCTAGACACTTCATCAGAACTGACAAAGAAGATGACAGCACCTTGCCTGTCTTCACAGCATGAAGACCCATAGGGAGGGACACCCAAGGAATTGACTCCTTGCTGAAAAATAGTTCACACAAAACAGGTCGCACAACTCATTCTAACAAGAAAAGCTTTCAGGGTCCCACTGAGTTAATATGGGCTGCAAATAGAACAAAACAAAAAAACCAACCCTAGCTGCCTGACAGCAATAACTTGTAGCAGTTTCAGAGACTCTACATCTTACAAGAGAAGGCAGCCTATTCTTTCTCCTGAAGAGGGACTGGTTGGTTTGAACTGCCAACCTTGGAGTGAGAAGCTCAATGCCCACAAGGACTCCCTAATACCGAACAGAGATGGCAAAAGATGGCAAAAGCCATTACTACCATGGTCATGAGAGTAGGCCTAAGAGAAATTCCAGTATTCTTTCAAAGAGTTTTAAAATTTTGCTCATCATGTCTAAGTGCAATCTGTACAAACAATCCCCCAATGCCAATAGTTGGTCTTTGATATGATCCCTCAAGTCCACCGCGGGGGACGTGTCCTCACTGTCCTTCTCCAGAGCAGTCTTAGTGATGCCGTCTTCTTTCCTCGCTGCCTCCCCTGCACTCCCTGAGTATGCGACTCTCAGCTGTGCTTTCTGAAAGGCCAGAAGGAAGGACGGACATGAAAAGCATGCACAGTGAGCTGATAACCACAAGGTAAGCCGTGTAACTCCAGCGATCACTCTGTGGCAGAAAGATGACGCTGTCTACTCTCCTAAAAATGTAAATGTCCCCCCAGGGCCAGTCCTACTGTGTTCCACGATATTGCCACCAGCAGGACCCCATAGGACTGCAGGGAGGAGAATGCAAAATGTGAGCAGTTGCTGACACTTCAAAAATAAACATGGTTTATCAGAAGTGTTATTTTAGCCTTTATATGACTGTTCTGTTTTGCAGTCCTCACCACTAGCCTGTTCTTCTTCAGAGGTGTGTGTGTGTGTGTGTGTGTGTGTGTGTACCTGTGAGATGGCTTTGGGATAGGCTAGCATTTTAATCAAAGTCAAGCAAATGGATAGTCTTGTTCTTTTGCAGGCAATAGGGAGGCGCTGTTATGAAGCAGCTGGAGGGCTAACACGAGGTGGGTCTCCTGCTCTGACAAGGTCTTGAGGAGTCTATTGTGAGAATTCTTCAGCAGGTGCCTTTCTCTGAAGACTCAGCTTCCCACTGTGGGGCGTGGGCCCTTTTCTCCCTGGAGCTGTCATATCTCTCACCTTACTCTATTTATCAGAGGATTCTAGTTTTCTGCTCTCTCCTCAACCCTAGACCTAAATATTTGTGTGAAATATCCATTAAGAAGGTCTGGGAACGTCAAGGACTGGTCTTCAGGGTTCCCTGCAAGTCAATTCTGTTATCAGCCGCCTTATAAGACAGGGTGGAACTGCCCCTGTGGGCTTTTGAGATTAGATGTTTATGAGAAAAGGAAGTCCTGTTCCAGGTGGGTCCTTCTTACATGTTGTGGTAGGTGCTTTGACAAAGGGAAGTTCAGTCCCACCCACCTCTTCTCCTGAGAAGTAGCTTCTTTGTGTCAAGTGATAATGAAGCTGGGGGGTGTTCATCAGTGCTTTTGGAGAGTAATCACTGGACTGGACTAAGTCGGATTATAAAGGTGTGTGGGAGTAAGGTTGTCAATGGAAAGCCAAAACTGTCTGAATTTGAAATTATTGCAGATGACATTTCTCTTACCAGGGAAGTACTTATAGATACGAAGAAGATGCATTTTCTTTTCTCTAAAACACACACACACACACACATTTTATTGGGGGTTCTTACACCTGATCATAATCTACACATTCAGGTAGTGTATCAACCACATTTGCACATATGCTGCCCTCATCAATTTCAAAGCATTCTCTTCCCACTTGAGCCCCTGATAGCAGCTCATTTCTTCCCCCTTCCTCCCTCCCTTTTCCATAACTGGTCCCCCTGGGAGGGGGTTTTAGATTGATTTTGTGATCAATTCCCGATTTCTCCTCTCACCCTTCCCTAATCCTCCTAGTATCTTTACTCTCATTGTTGATCCTGGGGGCTTTATCTATCCTGAATTCCCTGTGCTCTGGGCTCTTATATGTAACAGTATGTACGTTCTGGTCTAATCCAAATTTGTAAGGTAGAATTGAGGTCATGACAGTAAGGGGAAGGAAGCATCAAATAACTAGAGGAAAGCTGTGTGTTTCATCGGTGCTATACTGCACCCTGACTAGCTCATTTCTTTCCTGACTGCTCTGTGAGGGGATGTCCATTTGTCTACAGATAGGCATCGAGTCTTCACTCCATGCCTAACCCCCCATTCAGATTGGGTAGGATTTTGTTTTGGATATTAGAACCTGATGCCTAATTCCATCTATACCTCATGATCTCAACTTATTTATCCCACCTATCTTATCTAGATATCCATGCAGATACATTACTAAGTGCAAAAATCAAGCAAAGGCAAATAAAACAACAAAGAACGCCAAGATCAACAAAACACTAAAACAGCAACAACAACAACAACAACAAAAAGAAACCCACCGACAAAAATGGAAAAGTCTATAAATAGTTCAAGGTCTGTTTGTTAGCATTTACGAGTGTTTTCCATTCGAGTCAGATGGGATGCCACACTCTATCTCCAAAGTCTATTTTTGGTATTCCTGGGGGGTTCCATCACTTTGCTCCCCTTGCTGCTTTGTGGCATACCTTTAGTGTTTCACCCCAGTGTGATGGGGTCAGATGGCGCACAATTCCTTCATGGTGTCTCCAGTGTTGTCTGCCGCAATGCTATGGTTTAGTGAGGGACGTCGTGTCTCATTTATGGTGGAGTCATCGCTATGGTCCTCTCTGTGCACTTGTCTGTTTCGAGCGGGAATATTGTCCTCAGGGCGTGGTGGACCTGGATGGCCTCCCCTCCCTCTTTTATCCTGTGTGCTCTAATCAGATGTACCCCTCTCCCCAAGCTGTGGCCCCAGTGCCACCCTCCGAGTGCATTCTTTTGAGGGGTGGGGGTGTCCAAATAGTTGGGATTGGGGCCAGCCCCGTGAAGATGCGTTTTCATGAGGTGAACTTTCTGAAAAATCAGGAAGAGATTTCTTTGCTCATTTCCAGACTTTTTAGTGTCTTTGTTCACATTCTATCTTGTACTAAGGAGCCCTGGTGGCATAGGGGTTATGCGTTGATCTGTAAGATCAGCAGTTCAACACGACTCGCCACTCCTCAGGATAAAGACGGGCCTTTCTGTTCTTGGAAAGAGTTAGTCTTGGAAACCCACAGGGGTCGTTGTCTCCTGTCCTGTAGGGTTAGTGTGAATCAGCAGCTACTAGATGGCAGTGCGTTTGGACACATCGTGTTTGCCTCCATATAGAAATTTAATTGCTCTTTCCTACCTCTGGTGGCAGACTGGCTAGGAGACAGACTACTAACCAATGGGTCAGCAGATCACAAACACCAGCTGCCCGAGGGGAGAAAGATAAGGATTTTTACTCCCTGAAAGAGCGACAGTCTCCAGAAACCAACCTGTTCAACCCTGTCCTTGTACAGTCTTTATGAGTTGCAATCGGCTCAAGGGCAGTGTTTTTGTTGTCGTTGAATAGTCATAGAAAAACCCCATAATGGATGCTACTTGTGAAACTCCATTGTGTTGGACGCCCTTGATTCACAGCCACACTAGAGGCCAGAGAAGAATGGTCTCTTTGGGTTTCTGGATTTGTAACTCCTGTCAGGGTTAAACAACCTCTTCTTTCTCCTGTAGTTGGAAACTCGGACCTTGTGGTTACCAGCTCAACGCACAGCCCACTATGCCACCCATTCTCCTTACAGGCGGGGTTGCTGTGAGTTGGGCACTGACTCCATGGTGCTGGGTTTGTGTCATGTTGGAAGGGTTCATGTGATGGATATCTTTCCTGTATTCCTTCCCCGTCTTTTTGAGCTTGTGGACCAGTCGGTCACACTTGAGTTTGGGGTTAAATCCAGAGTCCACATAACCCTGATCTCAAATATGTTGATGACAAAAAGAAACGGCGTGTGTCCAATTCGGGCTACTTAATAAAATGAGGTGCTTGGGAATCGAATTCGCCATTTAAGTGGGTTCAAAAAGAGCAATAACAATGGTAGACAAGGGTATTCAAAGCGAAAGACTGAGGAGAATGGGAAAACCTGCTGCCGCTGAGTTGATTCCGACTCATCGTCATCCGATGCAGCGTGAACACATTGAGCTGCGATGCACAGGGTCGGCAGTTCGAAACTACCAGCTGCTCTGTAGGAAGAAGGGCTTCTTTCTACTATTCTAGACAGCTACCATCTCGGAAACCCACAGGAAGGTCACCACGAGTCGGCATCACCTTGGTGGCAGCGGGTTTGGTTTGGTTTTGGGTCAAAGAGAAGAACTGCCTTATAGAGTGTTTCATATTCTAATCTTCATGGAAGAAGACTGCCACATCTTACCTTTGCTGAGTGACTGAAGGCAACCTTTCAGTTAGGACTGCCAGGGCTTCTTGTATGAAGAACAATGAGTCTGCATTTTCTGTCCTGTCCAAGAAGAATAAAAAAAGATTAGTTCTGTAGGAAGACAAATAATTTTAAAGACTATCCTCCACTCGAAAGTCTAAAGATAGTGGAGCTGGTTAATGAAAAAATTCTATAATTGCCATTTTGACCTTTTGAATGAAAATTGGTACCAACCTGACTTGGTTGATTGACTTGTATTACTGAAAGACTAGATGATTTAAAAATGCATATTTATTTTTATTTAAAACATTGTTTTATTGGCATATACTTCAAGCATCACCGCAATAAATTTCAGAGCATTTTTTTCTCATACTCATGTCACCTCCTCATCCCCCCCTCTCATTCCTCCTCTACAAGGCTCCTAGGTAATTATCAATCCAGTCCCAGTCTGTATAGATCTACCTGTCCTAGATTTCATAAATAGAAAATCATACAAGCACAAAAAGAAGCAAACAGCAACATCAAAGCCCAACAATGATGACTCTGTAGAACATAGAAAGACATCCATTGGGATGAGATGAGTTCTTAATGAACCTTTGGGAACTTTCCTTCATTCCTTTATCATTAAAATATTTATTTCACCTGGTATGAGATTGGACAAGTTTATCTGCTCTTCTAAGCCTTTGTTTCCTTTCCAGCAAAATGAGGATTATCATTGTTCTTACTTTACAGGTTGTCATAAACAATACACAAATGATAGTCATTATTTTAATTATTATTAATATGGGTGTTACTCATGACCCATTATCAAAGGGACAAGAATTTTTAACATAAATCATGAAGTGGCATCTGCTTGTTGTCTTCCTTTAGCATATGTGTTTGTGAGCTATGAAAAAACCCATACCCAAACTTATTGCCATATATTCCTGCTCACTCTGGTCATAGGAGTTAGAATATCTCTTAGGGTTTCCAAGGCTGTAATCTTTTTTTCCTATTAAAAGACAAATTTTTTTGGGAAAGATCTTTTTATTGGGGGCTTCACAACTCTTAAAACAATCCATACATCAAAAGTATTTGTACATAGGTTACTATCATTCTTTTCTATACACTTATTTTCTTTTTTAAAAATAATTTTATTGGAGGCTCTTACAGATCTTATAACACTCAATACATCAATTGTATCAAGCACATTTGCATACGTGCTGCCAAGGCTGTAATCTTTATGAAAGGCAACAGCCACATTTTCTCCTATGTATCAGTCAGTAGCCTTAAACTTGTAACCTTTCAGTTAGGAGTGAATGTTGTAACCCCAGCATCACCACCTCATCCTCAGACCTCAGTCAAGTTTTGTGAATGCTTCCAGTAAAACCGTGTGGCAGTCATGTGCTTATGTTAATTTTATAATTGAAATGTAGGGGTGGAGTCTAGCCTATTAATCTGGAGATAGCCATTGAGTAGCCAATGAAGCCTCTATGTGGGCCTGACTTTCTCCTGAGACTTCTGGGAAATCTTGCAATATTACCCTCGTGAAGATGAGAAGCTACCTTCACCAGTTGTTGGGAGTTAGTCTCAGAGACGATGAATCACGGACAAGACAACATGGCGGCGTCCGAGAAGCTGGAGGAGCCGGTGGAGAGACCACATGGCTTTGCCCTGGAGCCAGATCTCTGAGGCTGGGGCGGACACATGGAGACCTCTGCCAGCGATGAGTTGCTTCTGACACCACAGGATGCTGTTGATGGACCCTGAGCCCTGGAAGCGAGGAGCCATGGGGAGACCCCTGTCGGCGCCGGGACTCTGCACCCACTGATCTGTGACTTCGTGAGTCGGAAGGAGACTTTATAGATTGATTTCGGGCACATGGGTTAATATCGGATTTATGACTTTGAACTGGACTGGGCTCAATGTCCTGTTCCTCTTGTATATAAACCTTTTCCTTATAGCTATCTGCGTGTCTATGACATTTGTTCCTCTAGTCTACCTGGACTAACACATACCGCTTATCGCAAACGGGTCTCGTTCAGAACCACACAGAGCACTCAGTGCTCCCATCTTTTGGTTGTTGTCTTTAGTTATCACTGACTCCCACTGACCTCAAAGAACAGGGCATTGCCTGACCCGGGCCATCGTCATGATTATCGATATACTTGAGCCCATTGTTAGGGTTCTTAAGAAGTTCCTCTTTTTTCATGGTATATGATCCTTTTCTAGAAACTGGTCTTTCCTGCGGATCTATTCACAATAAATGAGCCAAAAGAGTTAAGTTTATACTGTATGTAATCTATTAAGTCTTGCCATCTTTGCTTTTAAGGATCATTCTGGTTGTATTGCTGCTAAGATTAATTTGCTTGTTCCGTTCTTAAATCAAATACTTTTATTGAGGATTCTTATAGCTATTATCACAATTCATACATTCACCCAGTGTGTCAAGCGTATTTGCACACATGCTGCTATCATCATTTTCAAAGCATTCTCTTCCCACTTGAGACCTTGATATCAGCTCCCCATTTCTTCCCCCTTCCACCCTCCCTCACAAATCCTTGATAAGTTATAGATTATTATTTTCATATCTTACCTTGTCCTTGGTCACCCATCACTACTTTTCCATTGTTCTTCTTGAGAGGATGAATCAACCCTCTCCTAATCCTCCTGGTATCTCTACTCTCTGGGGATAGGGTTGGGTTGGGGTGGTTAACTATCCTGGATTCCCTGTGTTGCAGACTCTTTTCTGTAGCAGTGTACACATTCTGGTTCAATTTGTAAGGTAGAATGGAGGTCATGATAGTGGGAGGAAGGAAGCACTAAAGAACTAGAGGAAAGTTGTTTCATCAGTGCTATGCTGAACGCTGACTGGCTCATCTCTTCCCTGTGACCTCTCTGTAGGGGAATAGCCAATTGTCTACAGATGGGCACTAGGTCTCCATTCCATGCCCCCACCCACCCACCCCATGATCTTAGGTATGATTTTGTTCTGGGTTTTTCATGCCTGGTGCCTGATTCCATCAATACCTCATAATCACACAGGCTGGTGTGCTTCTTTCATGTGGGCTTTGTTGCTTCTCAGCTAGATGGCCATTTATTTATCTTCAAGCCTTTAAGACCCCAGGTGCTTTATCTTTTGGCAGCCCCTACTATATTTAATATTATTTGCCAGGCTCATAGTTTGAATGCATTTATTCTTTGTCTATCTTACTTTTTCATTGTCCTGCTTTAAAAAGACCCATTTGGATCAGGTGCATCTTAATTAACAAACTAGAATCTTTACTTTTAAACATTTAAAAGAGGGATTTTTGTTGTTGTTGTTGTTTTCCAGCAGATTTTCCCAGTGTAATATGTCATTTCATTTCTTGACTACTGCTTCCATGAATGTTGATGTAATCATTGATGACCTCCATTTCATCTTCCTTTATCATAATGATATCTATGGTTCCACTTAAGAACATTTTCATTATGTTCAGGTGTCATTTATACTAAGAGCATTAGATGTTCATCAGTAAGTCCTACAAGTTGTCTTCATTTCTGACAAGCATCCTTGGCAAAGGACATTTGTTAACGAGTCTTCTTCCAATTCTGATCTAGATTTTCTTTATATAGTTCAAGCTTGTACTATGTCAGCATATAGATTTTATAAGTAAGATGAAAGAATTCAGTACTGCTGTATACCTTTCACTATTCCCTCTCTCTGTTTCCTTGGATGACTCTTGATCCATGTTTAGGTTTTGCATGAGCAAAATTAAATGTTTTAAAACTATCATTCTTCATAATTTGTAACTATTATTTCTCTAGTTAATATTGCTTATTTGTTTTCTATTAAATCCCGCATGAGCTTGGCATTTGAACTCAATGTACAGTCTCTAATAATGCATCAATTAGCCCAAAATTACATTTTCGAGTCAGACTATAGGTAGACCTCAGAGATATTGTAGGTTCAGTTCCAAAGCCCCGCAATAAAGCAGATCTCATAGTAAAGGGAATCCCATAAATGTTCTGCTGCCCCAGTGCATTTACAAGTTATGTTTCCATTACTTTGTAATCTGTTAGGTATGCAATCACGGCACTGGGAAAAGGCTTGGAATATTGTGAGAATTACAAAAATGTGACACAGGGTCAAAAAGTGACACATGCTGTTAGAAAAATGGTGCAGATAGACTGGCCAGATGCAGGGCTGCTACAAACCAGCGAACTGGAATCGTCAGTATCTGCCAAGCACAAGAAAGCGATCGGCAGCAGCACAAGGTCTTCCTGTAACCAACTGTTCCCTCCTCCTGTGCCCCCCCCACCCCCACTCCTCCTTTCCCTTGTGATTGCTTTGGTCTTTGCTTTATTTCTAACACCATTCCAACAGATCTACTTTTAAAACCCAATTCGCACTTCAAGATTCAGATTAAATACACCACAGCGAAGACAGCTTTTCTGAATTCCCTATGCTGAAGGTGATGACTTCTTTCTTATACATTTGAAAGAGGGCTGGTAGCATCGTGGCTACCCATTCAGTTGCCAACCTCAAGGCCAGCAGTTCAAAACCACCAGTTGTTTCACAGGAGAAAGATGAGGCTTTCTATTCCTATAAAGAGTCACAGTCTTAGAAACGCACAGAGGCAGTTCTGCCCTGCCTTATGGAGTTGCCAGGAGTAAACATTGACTGAATGGCAGTGATATACACACACACAGCACCTGAAGAACTTTATCAGAGTTTTTAATGTAATACTCCAATTTTTAATATGGTAGTTCGCTTTAATTGAAACAAAGGCAGACTCTCAAGAATAAAGATTTGGACAGCAGATTTCCCATAGAACGTGACTCACACAGGGATTCTGGGAATCTGTTGTAGACAGAGACAGCCTCCCCATCAAAACCAAACTAACTCACTTTTGAGTCATGACTAACCTCGAGGACAGGGTCGCAAGCATGGCCTCCCTGTGTTCCTGAGACTGTCACTCGGCACCACAGCAGACAGCCTCATCTCTCTTCTGTGGAGTGATGGGTAGATTTGAACCGCTGACTTTGTGTATACCAGCTCAAAGTGCAGTTACGTCACCACCAGGGCTCTGACCACACACAACAAATATATCTAAATGTAGGACCTTGAGCTGTGTCAGGGAGGAGGTATGATAGGAAGGAGAGTCTTTGTTGGGAGAATTAGTGGTCTCCCTCAGCCACTTCAGTTGTCACAGCTTCCAGAAGGAGGATTCCTGTTAGCAGCCTTCTAGATTCTTGGAACAGATGGCAGACCAGTGTGAGGTGAGGTGCGGGTTCAGTTTCTTGGAACCTGGGTTATAAGAAGCCGTGTTTTCTGTAAGTTTCCTTATTGGCAAGTGGCTAGTGTGCAGTGACTGAGCTGATACTTACATGCCCAGGAAGCCGAGTCAACTTCAGGGCAGTCTTTGGGGTTGTGAGAGAGATTCATACTGTTGGCTCCAGGGAGCTATTGAAGAACTCACAGAATGAGGTCATGACACAAAGAAAGCTCCATCACAGGGGAGGAGAGATCAGCTAAGGAAAGGGTGTTGTCACAAAGGTGTGAGGTGTGGTTTCTGCTGCCCATAGTGAGGAGTCCTAAACAGAGGTAAACAGGCATGTATAGAACACACGTGCACATGCGAGTCTAAGATTGACGATATGTGCTATGAAGCATACCATCCCCTGGAGGGACTTTACTCCTATCTTAATTTAAAAACCAGTAGCATAACATTTATCTATGAAAGAAATAATTATGATGGTACTTGGATTTTTCAAACTGACCCATTCACAACATTCACGTTGTGAACTTTTCAAAAAGTGCACATTTCCAGAGGCCACCTAACTTACTGAATCAGGGATTGGCAGAAGGGCTAGCTTGGAAATTGAGTTTTTCAAATTTTTAGTTTTTGTCCAAGCTCTCAGTGGTTACCACCCTTGGGCCTGTTTGTGACACTTTCATGAGGCAGGATGGGGCCTTGGAATCTCATGGTTAAAGGGCTTGACGGCTAATCACAAGTTGGGTGGGTTGAAGACATCAACCACTCTAGGGGCAGAAGATGTGGCATCCTGCTTTGAAAATATTTTACCCTTGGGAACACTGTGTGGACGTTTTACTCTGCTCTGTATAGTCGCTTTCCACTGCAGTAGACTGAGTCATGGATTCGGCTTTTGGTTTGGTTGACATGGAGGGATTCTGGGCTGGGAATCAGCAGGCCTTAGTTTGAATTGGGCTTGCACCCCCAGGTAGAGAACTGAACTTCAGTTTCCTCAGGTGTGGAGAGGACACCCCTTTGCTTCTACTTCACTGGCTTGTGAGACTCAAACCCTTCCATGCATGGGACAACATGTGGTCAGCTCCACTCCTTTTCCCCAACGAAATAAAAGCACTCACTTATTATCAATGTGCTTTGTTGGTTTACAATATACTTGAGTAAGTATACATTTGGGTGAAAATGATTATGGGATCACAGATTAGTTCCATTGTTTTGAGACTTATGTCCCCACTAGTCAGCTTGCTCTCACAGCTCTTATCACAATCTATCTATCCATCTATCCATCCATCCATCCATCCCTCCATTGTGTCAAGTACATTTGTACATATTTTGCCATATCATTTTCAAAACATTTTCTTTCTACTTGAGCCCTTTGTATCACCTCATCCCCCCCCATGAACCCTTGGTAATTTATATATATTTTTTCATGTCTTGCAATGACTGCTGTCTCCCTTCATCCACTTTTCTGTTGTCTGTCCTCCTGGGAGAGAATCTATGTCAATTGTTGTGCTTGCTTGGTATTTGTCTTTTAAGATTATGTAAGGGGGCTTCAAATGTTTGTTAGAAAATTCCAATATATTTTAATTTAAATATTCCAACAATGTGTGGAAGCCCTCTTGTATCTTTTGTATTTGTGGCTATGATATTTTTGGCTATAATATTATCCCTTCTTTTATGAAACAATGGTATTGATAGATTAAAAAAATATCCTTCCTTGGCTAAAAGCTGAAACAATTGTTTCCCTTACATTATCTTGGATTATGGAGGCTTAAAGAGCAGTGAAATCCAAAGGTTTGGCACCTTCCTATGCAATTCCGTGAAAGGATGCGTGTAGACTACCTGAGAAGAGTCCATACTACTTGTGGAGCTTTCTAGAGTTTCCATGTGATTAGGCATAGGTGTCTAGGATGGTAGATATTTATTTTTGCTTCATATCTTTATTTTAATGTTTGGAAGTAAGATGGTTTTACAATTTATCTTTATGGCTTTTGAACTACTAAATCATTTAACACACTGGTGTTTCCTACTGAGGTTTGCTAGTGAGGATGATGGTGCAGCTGTGACTTGTCGAAGATGGAGGTGCTTTGGAAAAGGTCAGCACTGCTTTGCTCTGGGACACGTTCCGCAGCCCATCTCTAGGGTTCCTGGAGCATCCCTTCCTCCTCCTGCCCCCTATCCTCTCTCTCTCTCTCCTGCAATCTCTCTATGAGTTTATTCCTCTCCCTGTTCTTTCCCTTACATAGATTCTGTTTTGTCTTTGAAAGTCAGTCTGTGGCAGTCTGCATCAATAAAGGTTTTTTGTCTGAGAAACAAGATAGGGCTGTTCTACTTTGTCCTACAGGGTCAAGATCAACTCAATGGTAATGGGCTTGGTTTGCATAAAAATTCAATTAAAAAGGGAATGATAGCCATTAAGTGTATATCTTTCAGTTATTCTGAATACAGTTTTAGTTTCTAGGAGCTGTTATGGGTACTTGGAAATAGGATAGTCCATAGCTAGAGAGCAACACTGAGGATCCTCAGTCACCTATGCCAAACGGGAGACAGATTTAGCGGGGGAGCAGTCACACAGTAAGATAGGCATGCCAAGGATTACTCAACCTTTAGAGATCAGAAAGGCAGCATTTTTCCAAGGACAAAGTTCAGAAACGTTGGTAATGAAGAAGGAATGGAAACAGGAAACATGGAGGAAGTGGGACATGATGCTACATTGAGGGTGGTGTAGTGAGTGAGATGAAACAAAATATATTTGAAATGTTGAATGTAAAAATGATGATGTACTCTGTAAACCACCCAGTTCTCTCTCTCACTGATGCTTATTTAACCTAATTTTACCCCTCATGCTTGTTGATGGATTTATTTTTTTTATAAATTACTGTATTCATAGATTTATTAAATGATCAATTAACTCAAAAGAGAACAAATACTTTTAATTTAAGCATTGTACCAGTAGCTGAAGAAGTAAACATGAATAGAATTTAAACTCGGCCCTTGATGGGAGTGTGTTTTTACATCAAGTTTCTTTGCACTAAGATAGTAAAACAAGCACAAAATCCCCTCCCAGGGGAGATTGCAGATTAGTGTTGCAATCAAAACTTGAAAGATGAAGGGATGGTGATACTTGCAATATGTCCATTAACCTTATTTGTTTGGCTTGTGCATAAAGTAGATGAAGTTTGGAGAATAACTGTGATTATTTTAAGATTAATCAGAAGGTAGCTCCCATTACAGTCATTTTTATAGATTTAATCTTTACAAGGATAAAAAAAATCCAGTCCTTGGAACCTGAAAGCATCCATATCACTATAAGAACCATCAGAAGTAGTTTTTTCTTCTTCCTGACATGGCAAAAAGTGCACCTTCACATTATTGCTTAAGGGCTATGTTAGTTCACTTGCTCTCTGCCACTGAGCTCTTCAGAGGATGATTCTATTTCAAACAACACCCCCCAGGTCTATTATATTAATGGTGTTTTGCTGATAGTATCTCATGAACAGAGTGCATAAAGCATTTTTGATTCTACCTCGTCTGTGAATTAGGATGTGAGATATGAACTCAATGAAAATTCTGGAGCTTTCCACCTCAGGGTAATTTATGAAGGTCCAAAAGCCAGCTGAAAGCATTTTTCCACAGTGACAGCAAGTCATTTGTGCTACTTATTGAATCATAAAACATACAAAACTTGGGGAATAAAGATTTCTTGAGCACAGTCTGTTTTTGCTACTTTGGTACTACTCAAAATGATAAAAATATGAATAGGATCTTAATTCTATGATACAATCTCACAATACTTGAATCAATCAATCCATTAATAACCAGCCACTCATTAACTAGTCTAGTACATGAATGAATATGAATTCTTAGAAAATATTTGGTAAACTATGTCGTTGTTGGGTGCTGCTGAGTCAGTTCTATGCCAGCCGAAGGAAACACCACCTGTGCCTTTCTCACAGTCATTCTTACATATGAGTCCAGGAATGCAGCAACAGTGTCCATTTTGTTGAAGGCCTTCCTCCCGTTCACGGTCCTCTCCTTTTCCAAGCATGATGTCCTTCTCCAAGGATAGGTCTCTCATGATAACATGCCCAAGTACAATGAATTATGGTGCATTAAATCCATGAAAAGTTAATACATTTGTAACTGTTGTCCAAAGTGCTAAATCTGTGTCATCTTGTCATACTAAATGTCTTTTTATACTGTACTATATTCATAATACTTGTATATTGGAATTGCTTATCTTCTTCTTCAGAAACAACCACCACTCTGACAGATCAATCTCGGTGTTCCCCATGGCCCAATTTTCAGCTCAACAATGCACAGATGCCAAAGGGGAGTACCACTATAGCTGAGGAGTGCCCACCTTACAACGATGAACCAGTTGAGATCCCAGGGCAGCATTAATCAAGGGATAAAATTCACAAGGATTCAAAATGAAGGAGGAATGAAGACAGAAAACAGAGAGGAAATGGGGAGGGCAATGCTCCATGAGAGGATTGCGATGAATGAGGTGAAACAATCTCCATTCTGAATATAGCATTCCAGGGTTTTCAACAGCCATTTTTTCACTTTGCAAGTGAAACTGGTGATGATCTGCTCTGTCACTATGCACCCAATATGATCATTTATTTTAAATTGTGAAATTAAAAGTTAAAAACAAAATCAAATAAGGATAAAAGAAAATAAAAATCTCTCTGTATGTGTTGCAGGAGAAATGGAGCAAACTTGAATAGGTTTTCATTGTTTAAAAAAAGTAACATTACTATGCTTTGGAAAATCAACTTTTAGTCATTGATTCCAAGCTTTATTTGTCATAGAAAATACTATGATATGCTTTTAATATATATTAAAAGGGAAGGCACAGAAACCCAAGGAATTTAGTAAAGGTAAAAGAACATCAAAGTGAACAAAAGTATTCTTTCAAGCTCCTGGAATCTTTGGTTAGGTTCTGCCCAGTGTTCTTAAGAAGAAACCCAGACTTTCAAAATTCTAGATGGAATTTGCAACTCATCAAATGTCAAACAATCAGCTAAAATGTGGAAGAACAGCTTCTTAGAGGTTGGGCACATTGAAAAAACATATCACTCTCAGTTGATAGTTTCTGTCCCTTTAAAGCTTTGAAAATTCTTTACAAACAAGTCATAGTTCTGACATTATTGTTCAGTGAAGATTAACTCAACGTGACCTTACAATAGAGACTGTGACATAGCTATGCATGTACACTTATCCAACTCAGCAAAATCGACTAGATATTTAATCACTCGACCCCAGTGTCTCTTTCAGGGATCCAAACTGGCTTATTCATGGTTGATGAGGTAAAGTTGGAACAGACAGGGAGTGGGGAGAGGGGAGGGAGGAGTAAAAATGAGGAGTTGATACCAAGGACTCAAGTATAAAGCAAATGCTTTGAAAATGATGAGGGCAACAAATGTACATAGGTGCTCAGCAACAACGGAAGTATATATCGATTGTGATAGGAGTTGTACAAGCTCCCAATAAAATGATTAAAATACTAAGATAATTTTTAGGAAAAAAAATTGGAATAGACATGATTTTTTAAAATGTGGGTGAATCAGACTGATAGCTGTCATGAGAAAAAATGGCTGTTCAAAAGCCTGGAATGGTTTAATCAGAAGAGATGGAGTAAGCCCTTTCAGGAGGCTGGTATGGGAGACTGCATTACTGTCAGAACTGGAAAGAGGATCACAGATTCAAAATGGTGTGGTTATCCCAATCTTTGAGCTGGTTATTATTCTTGCCCATGCTACCAGTTAAGAGATTTGGTTGTTAGACAACACACATGCTGCCTTCATTGTCAAAAGGGGAGAATTAGGTTCCAGGAGAGTGTGGACCTATAAATTTTCTGTTCCAATAAATCTACATTTTAGACATTTAAGTCCACTCAGGTTTCATTTCATGTGTCATGACAACACTGGAAGGACTAGATTGAAGCCATCCCTTTCCCCGACATGTAAATGTGCTCAAGTTTCTTTAATGTTTTAAAAACTACTAACCAAATCCCTCAATATGTTCCTTTGTGATGCTCTGTGAGCTTGTGTGAACTCTGTGATTCTCTCTCAATCTACCAGCCAGTCCAATTATTTTATTCACAGTTAAGCTTCCAGGATGTGTAATATACACTCAACGTCCACTTTTTTGTAAATAGCCCAGCCCCTTGCATTCGGGATTTATAATATCACACAGTGAAAATGGCTCTGACTGAAGTCATCATGAACTCCTCCTTGACACTTTTCAGTAATTACTATGCTTCCTGTATCTTTTGACCCTGTTGGCCACTCCCTTGCTTTTGAAATGCCTTCATCTTTATTGGCTATATGAATAAGACAGCATCTATAGCTTTTCTTTCTACTCTTCTGGTGCATCTCCAGTTTTCTTTAGGATTTCAATTCTGACGGTCTTCATTAAAATGTAAGGGAAAACCTTTACAAAGAATAGAGCTTAAAATAGTAAGGTAAGTGCTTCCTACCCCAACTATCATGATCCCGATTCTACTAAATCCAGTTAGACTGGAAAAGGTATACTGGTTCATATCAGAACTGGAAACACAGGGAGTCCAGGACAGATGAACCCCTTAGGACCAGTGGTGAGAGTGGAGATACCGGGAGGGTAGAGGAAAGGTGGGGTAGATAGGGGGAGCTAATTACAAGGATCTATATAAAACCTCCTATCTGGAGGATGAACAGTGGAGGAGTGGACGAATGTAGACATCTGGAAGTGTAAGATATGATAAAATAACAATACTTTAAAAATTATCGAGGGTTCATGAGGGAGGGGGTAACAGGGAGGGAGGGGAAAAGATGAAGAGTTGACGTCAGGGGCTTGAGTGGAAAGCAAATGTTTTGAGGATGATGGTGGCAGCAGGCATATGAAGGTGCTTGGCACAATATATGTATGTATGGATGGTGATAAGCATTGTATGAGCCCCCAATAAAATGATTTTTTAAAATAAAGAAATGGTTAGATAGTCTCAGGAACCTAACAGATATTACCTGACTCTTGACATTGACCTCTGTGTATACTCCCCAACACCCCCCCCCCCCCCCCC
>PVJH01017449.1:0-23296 GCA_004026705.1 Nesogale talazaci | reverse complement strand
ACAGGTGCTATGGTCAAGGCCGTTGTAGCTACTGAGTTCATCCATCCTGCCAAGGGACGTCCACATTTTTTTTTAACTGCTTCGCTACTTTACCAAAGCATGATCCCCTTTCCAGGTACTTGTCTCTCTTGATAACATGTTCAACGTATGTGAGACAATATCTCTCCGTCCTTACTTCTAAGGAGTCTTCTGGCTGTACTTCTTCCAAGACAGATTGATGTGTTCTTTTGGCAGTCCATGACACTTTCAATATTCTTTACCAGTACCATAATTCAAACGTATTGAGTTTTCTTAGGTCTTCCTTATTCAATGTCCAACTCTCACATGCTAGTGGATTCAAACTGGTAACCTTCTGGTTAGCAGCTGAATGGGTAACCATGGAGTCTTCGGACTTTGTGAAAGTATTAAGACAAAACCAAACCAACTGCCTTTAATCATAGCTTATTCATGAGAAACCACAAAGAACAAACTTAAATTGAGGAACATTTTGCAAATAGCTGGTCAACATTCTTCAACAGTATGAAGAATGAACAGTATGGTGTCAAATAAAGAAGAAATTCAGATGTGGATAGGAAGAGGCTGCATTCAAGAAAGGGCCTATTGCAACAGGAGGTGATCTCTACTGTCACAGAGAGAACACTGTCGTAAGATCTACAAATGTGTCAGAGAGTTTAAGAACCACATGTTCTTTGAGGAAGACTGAGTCAACAAGCTCTACAAATCCCAATGTGAGGAAGTGGGGTGAAAGCTGACATCACTGGGTAGTAAACCTGGCTGCTTTCATGGCAATCAATCTTTTCTCTGAGAGGTGCCCTTAAAAGGGAGGGGGTGGGGCACGCCAATGTTGAGAGGAGAAGAGCAAGCTTACCCAAAGTTTTGCCAGGAAGTACGTGGCTTCCAATTGATCTGTAGGGACAAGGAGGTTTAGTGACTCGAATAGGAGGCAGGGAATGGCAGTTCGAGGGTTCCAGGCTGGCCTTGTCATAGGTAAACGAAGGGCATCCTTGAATCTTATCTAAACCATAGGAGAAGGAAGTAGTTTTCAATTAGCCATTTTCCTGAAGACAAAAAGTGTGAGTGTGGCTGAGCACTTTTTTTTTTTCTTTCTTGATCACTGTGCTTGGTGTTTCGGTAAAACCCAATGTTATTCATGAAAAGCCTGAGAAGCAGAAACTAGGGGATCAAAGGAAAGCAGCGACTCAGCATACCACTCAGCCTAACCCCAAAGGGACATGAATGGATAAACTTGGGAAGTCCAAAACATTTCGAGGGTTTCATCAATAGTAATGGGCCGATTTTGGTTTCTCAGTCTTGGCAACAAAGGCACTCAAACATAAAAACCCTTGGGAGGGTAGCAGGGGCCCGGGCAGTATTTTGTGCTGTTGTCCGGGGGTAGGGGGCCAGGTGTCACTCTGAGTCTGAGCCAGCTCAATAGCGCCCAACAACAATCACCGATGGGACAAATAAGTCTGGTGATTCGAGGTGACCTGGAGGTAAGGTGAGATGGGGTAAAGGGTGCATGGAACCATTTCCATACTATGAAATGGTGAGATCCCTGCAGATCTAAAATGATTTCAAATAAAAGGATCAGTTTCTAAGAAAGCAACTGACCTCTCTTACATCTCCATTACTGAGTGACCTCCTCCTTCCTTCGTGAGTCCTGGACAAGGCTGGACTGAAGGTTATCCGTGGCAAACCAGCCAGAGGTAACATGTGAAACAAAGTAGTTTGGAAGAATTTCAGAGGCTGTGGAGATTAAGAACAATCCATACCCAAATCCCGATTCAGGGTTTGGCAGAGTAAAAGTGTGAAGAAGAACAATTGGAACGGGCTGAAAGGAGATCTCCATAATTGCTAGGGAAGGGATCCTGGGGGTGTCTATAGTGTGACTAACTGGTGGTGACTGATCACTGCATGGGCATGTTGGACAAAGCTCACAGGTCTGCATTAGGTGATAGCTTTTAGTTTAAAGGTGCATTTTACACATATCGTTGGCTTTCCAGTTCACCCTGGTAGCAATTCTGGGTAGTGCCCTTCTCCTTCTCATCTTACAGATGAGCAAATGGAGGGAAAGTGGGTTTGTAAGCTGCCACACACTGAAGATCTGAGACATTGCTGGTTTCAGTTGGGTTTATTTATTACCTGGAATACTTAATTCTTATATTACACAAATACCCTGTCTGATTTTTATGGAGAGACTGTCTCCTTTCACTCTTGGAGTTCTTGTGATGACTCTTCATCGAGAAGGTTTCTTGGTGCAACCTTACTAACTTGGCTAACCCTGTGTCAATATGTGTGGCAGGGAATGCTGCCTGGGCTCTGGGAGCCAGTGCTATTCACCTGTGCCTTTCTCAAAATGACTCAGCTGAACAGATTGCTTATGTGTTCCCAGGATGCCTGCAAGCAAATGCCTATTTTGATGAACCCTGCTGATTGAGGACATCATGCCAGTGAACTCATTGACCTTAGTACATTCTGATCCCCATCCTCGGCCCCTCCCTCCTCACAAAGTTAAATCTTTTAGAGTAATCATTTCTATTTAGAGAAAATTTCAACATTGGCTTAAGAGGAAGTAATAATAATAAAATTTTAGTCTTGTCAAAATGTCACTTTGACACTTCAAATATTTGAATTGAACATATTTCTATTAGAAGAAGAACTAAAAACTCACCAGGAAGATTTGTAATGGATTCAATAAGCCCAAAGTCCTAATGTGTACATAATGCATTATTTGTAAGGACCTCTATTACCTGAACAAACTGAAAGTTTTATAGTAAAACATGGGAGAAAAATATGTTCAATTCAAATATTTGATTACTCTAAGAGATTTAACTTTGCACTCATTTTTCTTCAGTGATTGTGAGGAATTGCTGAAACCCAAATGAAAGCTGAGCATGATAGCGGGGCAAAAGGAAAGTAAAAGGTAATAGAGGAAAGAACTAGGAGGAAAGGGCATGTATAAAGGTCTAAATACAGGCATATATATGTATAAATATATTTACATATGATGATAAAGAAATATATCTATGTGTGTATATTTATAGGTCTAGTATTAAGGTAGCAGATGGACATTGGGCCTCCTCTCAAGTGCTCCTTCAATGCAGGAATACTTTATTCTATTACACTGGCATTCCATGATGTTCACTTTCCAGACACAATTGCCAAAAACAAATGGCAATCCATACTGACATCTACAATCCTTGATCTTCATCAGCAAGTGCTTCAATTCTTCTTTATTTTCGGCAAGCAAGATTGTTGTCTGTATATCTTAGGTTATTAATAACTGTCTTTTGATCCTGATGCCATACTTCTTAATACAATCCAGCTTCTCTGATAATTTTATTAGCATACAGATTGTCCAAGCATGTTGAGGGGATACAACTCTGATGTATACCTTTCCTGGGTTTAAACCACACAGCAGTTCCTTGTTTTGTTCCCCAAGCTGCCTCTCCTCATGAACACAATGAAGGGTTCCGGAATCCCCATTCTTTCCAAGGTTATCCGCACTTTCTCCACAGTTCACACTGTCACTGAAACACAAGTAAACATCTTTTGTGTATTCTCTTCTTTGAGCAAGTTCCCTCTGACATCAACAGAGATACCTCTTATTCCATACCCTCTTTTGAATCCAGTCTGAACTTCTGGCAGTTCCCTGTCAATGTACTGCTGCAACCATTGTTGGATGATCTTAAGCTAGATTTTATTTGCATACAATATCAATACTAATGTTCTATAGTTTGAGTATTTTGTTGGCACGGGCACAAATATGGCCAAGTAACTGTCCTTCAAATATCCTGGCAGAGATAATTGAGTGCTTGTAGTGCTTCTTCAGCTTTCTGAAACATTTCAATGGGCATTCCATCTATTCCTGGAGCCTTATTTATGGCTAATACACTCAAGTCCAGTATGAACTTTTTCCTTCAGCTTCATTGGCTTTTGCTCATATGCTAAGTCTGTAAATGCTGGAATTTGGGGCTCTCATAGGGCTAAATTGTGATGTATAGTGAGTATGAAATAGGTACTGCATTTTGAAGACTAATATGAAAAAGTGAATGTAGAATATTTGATTTATATTTTATACTGATTTCATGCTCAAGCAATATTTTAGGTATAATGAAGGTTAAGTAAAATATATCAAAATTAATTCCATTTTCATATTTTTCAATGTTGTTACTGCTAATAAGAGTTCACACTCTGAAGCAACAGAGTCAATTTGCTAACTTTAAATGGGAATAAAAGAACTTTACTTTTTAGAAGGTCACACCCGGGAGAAAGCTGACCACAAAACAGGATGTGTTGATGGTACCCTCTTTGATAATGGAATACATAGAGAATACATACTTTTTAATTTTGGAATTCACACCCTCAAGGAATCACATTCAGGTAGGTGATTTACATTAACTCAAGTCTCAGGAAATCATTGCAAATGGTCTACCATTGAGGATCATTTATCTCTCTACTTGACAAAAGTCTGCAACTTATCTCTGCGCTCATAAGATTTGATAATAGAGCAAATAACAGAGAAGTAAGACTCAATGTTACACTGAAGAAGCAGGCACTCAGTATTCTTTTTTGCCTATTTTTTCAAGTTTTGAGTTTTTCTTTTTTAAAAGTAAATAAGTAAAGTATATAGCATATTGGATGGTGGTAATTTTGAAGGAGGAAAATGAAGCAGGTACCATATTTATTGGACCATAAGATGCACTCCCCCCCACAAAGTGTGTGTGTGTTTGTGGGGGTACAAAGGAAGGTGTGTCTTATGATCCGAAGCTGTGGTACCCCAGAACATTTGTTTATGATCCCATGTGTTTACTGTCTGCAGCTGTTTGCATTCTGTGTATTGCTATGTGTTCAGGGGAAGTCCCGCCTCCTGGCCAGTCAGGTCACATGATTAGCCCAGTGCACACCTCCCCTGCATGTGTAGGACATTGACAGACTGACAGGATGAGAACATTGAGACAAGAGGCAGCTAGGTATGGTACCAGTGAGTGTCCTGACCTGAACTATGTGATGCAGTACAGTGTCCTGACAGGCAGGCAAATAGCCCGTCATGGTAGGAGAGAGACATAGAGTCTCTCTGGCCGTGCAAAATCCTTCCTGTGCACTGATGGATGCCCGTTAATAGTAATACCAAGCGGTTTGAGTTAGCATAAATTGCAATACTGATATTTGTGGTAATAATAACTGACAGTTCTTTCACTGCTCTATTTTCCTCAGAAAAACACCATTTCTCTAATGGTACAAAATGTCAAAGATGAAAGGATTAGCATGTAAAATTTCATTTAAACTGGAGATAGTAAAATATGCAAAAGAACATGCAAGCAGAGCAGCAGGCCACCTCCAAGTGAAAGAAGTTATAATAGAGTGGAGAAAACAGGAGGATCAGCTGCAAAACTTGATAACAGTAAGCACACTTTTCGTGGGCATGTTGGAAAATGGCCACAGTTAGAAGTGGACATGAAAGAATGCATCACATGTCACTAGAATAGCTTCTCTGTTTCTACAAATGATCATCTATGAAGCCAAACGCATGTTTGTAGAAAAAGACATTAAGGATTTTACTGGCTTACATCATGATGCTACCGATTGATGAGTAGAAGTGGCCTTGCTATGCACACCAAAACTAGAATTGCACAAAAAATGCCACCAGCATATGAATTGAATAAGTAAATATAAGCAATAGATCTTCATAAATTCTGACACTAGTGATGATGAGTTCTTCGGGTTTCCAGAAAACTAGAAAAGTGCCTGAGTCTCTAAGTCTTTCTTCATTTGTTAATGAAAGTGATGATGGTTCTTAACACCACTGTTGAGTTTGCACTGTTAAATATTACCATATTTTATTTTATTTTAATAAATATTTTAGCATTCTAGTACTATTTGGTTCAGAATAATTTTTTTCTTGTTTTCCTGCTCTAAAAACTGGGTGCATCTTATGGACCAAAAAATACAGTAAGTCTTTGAGGGGAAATGTGCATGTATGTATAATTTTATATTAAGGAGATGAGTGAAAGCATTTCTGAGAAGCTGGAGGAGGTGAGAAAAGAAGTAATGAGTGCATTTGGGTACAAAGAACGCAAAGTCAATGAAAAAGCAAATGCAGTGTCTCTGGGGTGGGAATAAACAGCACTGAGGAGGTCCAACCCCAAACCAAACCCATTTGCCTTTGAGTTGGTCCCAACTTAGTGACCCTGTAGGACAGGGTAGAACCATCCCATAGGGCTTCCAAAGCTGCAATATTTCAGGAAGCAGATGCCATGTCTTTCTTATGAAGCAGATGGCCACTTGGGACCACCAATCAAGCGTTCCCTTTTGGCTAAAAGCTGAGGATTTCACCATGGACACCCCTAGAGCTGCTTGCAAACCACTGTAGTGCCTCCGAGTCTCCCTTTCAAAGAGGAGGAGAACAGTTGGAGTCTTGGAGCAGAGAAGTGACATGATATGGCCAATCTTTTTATTGGGATCATGCCATCTAGTATGTTCAGAATAACTAGAAAGAAGGTGAGGGTGGAAGTAGGGCAGCTCTTGAGCAAGGTCAGTGCTTTGCTGCGCAGTCGTGATGTAGAAATGACGAGACGAGATTGAATTTTAGATGGATCATTTTCAAAGGAAGAGGAGAAAACTTCAGGTTGACTCACATGTGGAGTGTTACAGAAATGAGAATCAATGATGACAGCATGGCTTCTGGTGGGAGTTCCCGGAAGAACAGCGTTATCATTGATTGAAAGAAGCACTGTCATCTACAAAGAACCATATAAGTTTTCTGACCAAAAAAACCCAACCGATCAATAATTCGTTTGTATGGCTTACTCTAAGGAATACAACCTATAAAGGCATCAGTTTTGTTGAAACTGAAACCTCCAAGGTTGCTGTTTGGTTTTGTTTTCAGATGTCTTGTTTTGTTTTTTCTTTACTATCTTTCAAAAGCCCAAGTGGACAAAGGTCCAAGACCATAAAGATGATGTCCCTTTAGTTCACGGTACTTTACACGGGAAGGATTTAGTTGTGCTCTGTAAATACAAATAAGTGCAAGCCCTCTCTTGTGTAGAGCTAACATTTCTTCCATTCAATTCATATTTTACATTTAACTAACTTGTCTGAGGTATTTTAACGTATGATGGAAGGTAAGAATTTGATTTATTTTTCATGTAGTTATCTATTGAAACAGAACCACCTACAACCCCCCAAATTACATAGTCTATTCATGAGCATTGTTTTGCATTATTAATCTATCTCTGTATTCTGTTACAGGGAGTGTACTTGAAATAGTTTCTAGAATGTGACTCTGTAAATCGCCAGTATCAACTAAGGGCATTTTCCAAGATGTAAAGATTCTTCTCACACAGTTATTCTCTATGAATATCTTAGATTTTGTTTTGAAGTAAATATTAAGCTATAAGTTAATTTCACAATTATGGACTTTTAAAAAATAATTTTATTAGGGACTCCTATATCTCTTATCACAATCCATACATGCACCCATTGTATGCAAAGCACATTTGTACACTTGCTGCCATCATCATTCTCAAAACATTTGTTTTGTGCTTAAGCCCTTGGTGCCAGCTCCTGATTTTTCCCCTCCCTCCCAGCTGCCCCCATGGACTTTTTAAATAATTATTCCAGGATTATGTTATGGCTCATTTATTCATGTATATAAAACATGTGGTCTAGGCAATTATTTTATTTATATATTTATTTAAAAATCATGCTACTGGGGGCGCATACAACTCATCACAATCCATCCATCCATCCATTATGTCAACCGCATTTGTATGCTTGTTGGTCTAGGCAATTATTTGAGTGATACAGAATTTTAGATGCTATAACTCCATGTAACCAGGATGGCAGAGATACTTAGGTCTATTCCGGAAATTGAAAAAGGATATCTAGTGGGTTTTCTGCAATTGGTAGTAAGATGTTTTGGACTTAGTGGAAACATGAGAGAAGAAAAATATAGAAAAAGGGAAGGAGAAGGCAGGTAAAGTTGCAGTACAAGTAGTAGAAGTAATTTGGTAACTCAAAATTGGTTAATGTCTTCTAAGTCCTACTTTCGATATCGACCTCAAGATTTCATCCTTTCACATAGTTAGAGAAGTTGTTTCTGAGTCAGATATCTGACTATGTGAATGTGAGGGTCTCCTTTTCCCTTTCATTTTCTCTAGGGAAGGAGTGTGGAAGTCACTGGGAAAGCATAATCCTGCTTTCCTGGTTCGAGAATAACCATGAAGAACGAAATGTTGCTAGGAGTTTAGTCCCAGAGTGAGAGGCCACACCAATGGCAAGGGAATCCTGCAGGATCGAGCTGTCTGTTGATCACTCATACATTTGATATCGATCCACTTATAAGGATCTCACAGGTGCCCCAGTGGCACAATGGTTAAGCTCTGAACCCACCAGCTGCACCCCAGAATAAAAGACATGCTCTGATTAAGATGACAGCCTCAGAAACCCCATGGGGCAGTGCTCCTCTGTCTGATGGTGTGATGATGGGTGAAGTTCTACTAGACCCCATGCAGCACACTTCCCTCTCCCATATCTATAGTACAGAATACTTTAGTGACGAAGCTGTGCCGTGGAGTTAGAGTGTGAAAAGATGGAGCTGGTGATTCCAGAATGCAACAAAAGGGCTGAGCCCCGGTGGCGTAGTGGTTGTGCGCGCGACTGCGGCCCACTGGGCTGGAGGTTCAAATCCAGCAGCAAGGCTGAGCCTCTTACTCCCACCACCAGAGGGCAGTGATGCCCCCTGGAAACAAAACAAAACAGCAGAATGCAACAAAAAATCAAACTCCACATCATATTCTTCACATGGAATCCAGATATGGGAAGACAAGGAATTCCTAGAGCAATGCCACCTTGTCCAGGCAATCTCCAGCAGGGTCTCCCGACCGGACACCAGAAAGTGCTATCTCCATAGACTTCTTGGCAACATCAGCTGGGTGCTTTAAATCACATCCAGTTTCGGGTTTATCTGTAGGTCAAAAGAGACATTTTCACGTCTCAGTTTGTAACACCAAAGCAGCAATAAATCTTTCGGGAAGTTATGTGCTCATTTGCATATGGCTTCAAATGACTGATCCAACCAGCTGAGGGCACGCATTATGGTTTTTCAGCATATGATTTTTTTATTCCTGGCATTCTGATCATCCAGTAATTAGTGGATACAGATGAAATTACACGATGCTGCCATTGCCTCAGATGGTCAGGTTCTCAGGATGCCAACTCCTCAGCTCCTCTGGAGTTGACATAAATATTATGGAAGCAAAAAATTATAGTCATTTGCAGGGAAATCATGTGTTTAATTGCCAAGCGAAGCGGAGGGAAAATAGCAGAAGCACTCATCCTGGATCAGTTAATGTGGGCGCATTATTGCACGTGGCACAGGGGTCTAAAAGGACTTTTCAAAAGCAATGTGAACTGTTCTAAAAAAAATGCCATCTGTGAAGCCTCCAGATATGTCTGACTGGATCGTGTCCTTTCAAAATTAGTCCCCTGCATTCCAATAGATGTAAAATAGTGGGTGGGAATAACCACAGAGCAAATCCAGACCATGCCGGATGGGGTGAGGCTTAACTGGGAGTTGCTGCTGAAGCGAATACAGAATGGGATCTTGTGCAGATAAGTGAAGGTTTGCTGCAGGCACAGCAAAAGTGTCCTTCAATCCTGCATGGAGGCAGATGATTTGAGTAAATCATATTCAAGTCAGAACTTTAATGAAAATCTTCATTTCCCTTCACTCTTCCCTTTTGTTAATTAGTTGGAACACTGGTTTTCAGGAAAATATCTAATTGAGAATTTTTGGGGAATAGGTAAAAAAGACTCTCCCCTGGGAATATTGTCATTATATTTCTCTAGTGGGTAGGCATCTAATCACCACAGGAACTCTCACTAAAGGTTATGCCATATTATTATCTTCTTTTTTGAATTTTAAATAAAATTGGAGGCCACATCTTCTAGAAACAAAGATAAAACTCTTAAGGGGTAAACCAATTTTTGTTGTTATTGCTAACACTTGTTCTTGCCTGAAAAAACATTTAATTTTTATAGGCCTCGATTTCCTCATTAGCACAATAATAGCTAGTATATATTAAGTGCTCAGTAAATAAAAGGTGACGGTGATGCTATATGACTGGGTAGGACTGCCTCTGTAAGCTTCCTAACTATCATTCTTTAGGTGTGTCAGTTTGGGTAGACTAAAGAAACAAATTCATAGGCTCTCATATGTGTATAAGAAAGAACTTTATATAAAAAGACAAAGAGCTTTATAAATGAGAGCGATTGAATATTGAGAAAGCATCCCAGTCCAGTCCAGATCAAGTCCATATGTGTGATACCAATCTATAAAGTCATCTTCAGACTCACACAACACATGAACGACACTGAATACAGGAAGATCACAGGCCAGTGTGTGGAAATTCTTATGAATTCCATGGTGGTGGACACATTTTTATGGCTCCCACAAGTCCCAGAGTGACTCATCAACAGAAAGGTGAAGCAGAGAGAGAGAGAGAGAGAGAGAGAGAGAGAGAGAGAGAATGGGGAGGTTCAAGGCTCCTCCTTATGAGACGGTCACGCCCACAAGATGGCACCATCAGGTTGTGATCTGACTGAGATACTAGACTCCACCCCCTCATTTTCATATCTTCAACTTGACATGGAATTCTGTAACTATCACAGTGAGCTCTTGTTATTAAATTAGCCAGAAACTGAGATGACATTCTCTGTTCTATCAGCCTACCATCTTTAGACCAGATGATGAAAAGAGCTGTCCTAGCTCCAGAGAATTTATTATCTTACCATTTTATTTTATTTTATCTCCACAATAAATCTAGAGGGTAGGTACCATCCTCCCATTCTAAAAGTAAGGAAACTGAAGCTCATTGAGGTTAAGAAACAGGCCTTTTGAAAAAATTCTGGTCATTCTTTATTGAGTGGGAACTCTTCCCTAGGCCCTGTTTTAAGCATGTTGCTTTTTACTGCTATTCTCATGTGCCATTCGGCTGACTGACTCACAGTGAGCCTAGGTGGACTATAGTGAGGTACTGCATACTCTGATTTCTGACTGTGATAGCATCTGGCGAGTTAAAGTGATGCTATAACATTTTTTAAATGACTGAAGTGTGATTAAAAAGAAAAGTAGTAAAGTGACCATTGTCATGGGAAATCTTAGCAGTCACAGGGAAACAAAAGGATGTTACATGATGATTATGTTCCAAGGTATCTTGTCAGCTAGTAGGTAGCACGTCAGTCTCATAATCTGATTGTGTCCCATAAGTGGAGTTTATCCATTGCACTAATTATGTGGGCATATAAATACTCTGAATTGAATAGCACTCTGGTAGCAGTGAGAAATGATCAATAATTTTATCTATTATTAGAATTCTTTTTATTTATTATTTATTTATTTTTTATTATTAGAATTCTAAATCAAGTTAAATTTCTTTTTTTAGTCACTTCCTGCTTCTCTAACAATTCTCTAAGAGTCCTAGAGAAATATTTTGGTCGCATGAACTGGAACATCTAATGCAGTGGTTCCCAAACTTATTTGGCATACCGCCCCCTTTCCAGAAAAAATATTACTTAGTGCCCTCTGGAAATTAGTTTTTAAAAAAATTTGATAGCAATTAAACAGAAAGATATATAGTATGTCAAAATATATTTGGGGCAAGTCAAATTATAAAGATCTTTTCATTCTCATTGTTTAAAAATAAAAACTCTATAGATATATTTTATAATTATAGATATTTTTATTCTTAGTCCAACTTCCTTAAATTTGTGACTCAAGTAAGATTTTTTTAAAAATAATTTTTTTTGCATAAAAAATTTTGGTGCAAGAAAAAAATTTAATAGTTGCCCTCTTATTTTCCCTCCAAGCAAAGGTATAAATATGTGTCCCCTGATATAATCTTATGTAGTATCAAAAATTTTCTTTGAATGGTAAGCAAATCAGTATTATTGAATTAAAATAAAAAAATTATACAGAAAGCGAAATCGCCTCTTTACTTGATGTACCTAAATCCACCGTATACAATATCATTTCAAAGCATAAAAAAAGTCAATCTCACGAAGATAATTTTGGTTCGAGGAGGAAAAAAACCTCTCAATGATCAATATTTAGCACTAATTTTGCATATTAAAAATGAAAACCCAACAATTTCTGTTCCACAATTAGTAAAAAATCTTCAAGAGAAAACAGGATACAAAGGAACAGTTTAAACTGTTAGAAACTATCTTACTAGATTAGGATTTAATATCACAACAATCTAATAGTGTCATAATAATTACGGGAAATCTCCTGGTTCATAGCGTGCTCCAAAATCGCGTGCCAGTAGCCAGTACTACCGCTGCCATTCCAGGCTTTGGCGTTGCGATCGACCAATCGCACGAGTGGCAGTTGCCCTCAGCAATGCTCGTAGTGCTCACGTATTTTGGAACAGCAATTCAGTGGCACCACATGAACAGTAGCAGTGTGCGATTGCACATACCTCAATGCAAGCCAGGGAGTATGCGGGAACCGAGCCAACGTCCAGTAGGTTGTTTAAAAAAAAATTAAGCATCATGAGCGGAATACATAAATCAATTTTTCTAAATCTTCTTTCTTTTATCCTTTCACTGCCCCCTGACAGTTATTCATTGCCTCCAAATGCACCTGTGGCCATCACCACCCCCCTGGATCGCTGCAGCGCCCACCAGGGAACAGGGGTGCCCACTTTGGGAATCTATGATCTAATGTATATGTAAGGTTTTGAAAATTATACAATCTGTGTTCAATATGTACCCATCGTGAAGTAGTAGTTAGTGCTGCATCAAGGAGAGAATGGCATTTCGAATATTTTCTCTCTGAGTCCTGGGAAGAACATTATGTCTTCATATACCTAGAGGTCTAAGGAAATAAAACTAAAGGCCTATTTTTTTTGTAGGGGTGTATCTAGTGTAAGGAAAGACAGCTAGTGCACTTAATCTGCTCACTAATCCATATCTGTTTAGGTGTTTTGTCAAAATAGGTAACCAATTAAATGTAGTCCTCTGCAAAGCAAAGCCTATAAATTGCTGCCGAGAAATGGAAAATGATAGTGTTACTTTTAACATATTCAGGACCTGAAATATAGCAAGAAATAAAAACATTCTATGGGTATAGAACAGCCAGGAAGACTGCCAGTAAGTTTTTGTGTGCAAATGTTTATGCTTTTTACATATATATCACAGTCTGCGATTTCTGTTTTCAATGTTCTTTTTTCCCTCTCATGCTGTTCTTTCCTCTGTTTTATTTTCAGTTGAAGTAACTTTCTTAATAGTATCACTGGGATGAAAAGGAATAGATGATAGTTACTTTTTCATTCCAGTGCTTGGGGAAATGCCAGTGACAAATAATGTGAGGTTAAGACAACTGTTAATTGCAAACATGCTCAGACTACAACTTGGCAGAGTGTTTTAATGCTGACTTTTAATGCTGTCGCATAATGACATGACAACTTAATGTTGAAACACTGGAGAATTTGCTACTCTTTAATGAAAAATACTTAGGTGTAGCATAGTGTGTTTTCATGCATCTTACATGTCATCAAATACTAATGGTGAGATAGAATCAATCATCTGGTTATGGTGGTAATAGGACCCCCCAAAGACTTTGAAAACTTTGAAAAGACACACATCCTGTGTAAATCTCCAGGCCATCACTTATCTGGTCTAAATTCCAGGGAACAACCACATTTCCTCAACTTTTCTGTACTCACATCCCTTATTTGCTATGTTGTGATAGTAAAGTCTTCTTTATGGAATTGTTATCAAATCAAATGAAGTAATGTATAAGGCAATTTAGTATAGTGCAGGGTACATAATAGGTACCCAATAAATGGTGACAATCTTACTATGCATGCTATCTAAATATAAAATGGAAATGGAATTTCCACACAATAATATTGTCTTTATTTCACAATCATCATATTCTTATACTTTATTTTGAAACAAAACAAACAAAATCATACCAGTTAGGTATGCTCCAAACCCTTTAATTCATATGTAAAACCTCCCAAATTAATTCACCTGGAAACTCATTGACATTAAATCCTCCCATATTCTTACATTTTCTTAACTCTTCTTCTAGTGAGGTGTGCAGCCTTATTTATAAAGCTAACATGTGAGAGGTTCCTCAGTGCTGTGTAGTCACACATTCATATAGTCCTCCCTTCTCTCGAGTGTCCTTGCATAGCTGGGCTGAAACACCTTTTGATTGGATGGCCCTTCCTCTTACTAACGCTGAACTGAAGCATTATAAAATATCCAAATGTTCTGTCTGAAGAGAAGTTAAAGAGAGGATGTTGGATTGGTGTTCTCTTTCAATAAATTTCAGAAGACTATTTTGGGATCAAAGGAAATATTAAAAATTGAACAAGGAAACAAAATTCACTACAATTAAAACAAATCAATCAATGATAATGGAGCATGAGGTTCAATGCCTAATTAGGAAATATAGTAGCCCATGATTAAAAAACAAAGCAGCCCCACTACTATTAATTATAAAAAGAAAGAGATGAAAAAAAGACAATTCAATGTAGAAGTTCCTAGAACATTACCAAATCCTAGAAAACATTTTTGTGAGAGAGTTTAGGATTTTTAAAAAATTTTCCACAAAGAGCAGCAAATAATCCCTTCAGATTTCAAAGTGCAAGCAGTTGCCTAAGTGACCAGGCTGATTCCGAAGGTAGAAAATGAAATCCTAGTCTTGCCTTGTTTTGTGCTGTGGAGCAGTCACAGCTCTGTGCTTCTGCCATCCGTGGCCTATACGGCTCTCTGGGAGGGGACCGTGGCTCTTTGAGATGATGCCAGGAGGGGGAGGGGAAGGTGAGGGGAGAAAGGGGGAACTGATCACAATGATCTACATATAACCCCCAGGGGGATAGACAACAGAAAAGAGGATGAAGGGAGATATCGGTCAGTGTAAAACTGAAAAAAATAATAATTTATAAATTATCAAGGGTTCATGAGGGAAGGAGATGGGGGAAATGGAAAGTTGATACTAAGGACTCACATAGAATGAAAATGATGATGGCAACATATGTACAAATGTGCATGACAAAATGGATTGATTAGATTGATTGTGGTAAGAGCTGTACAAGACCCCAATAAAATGATTTTTAAAAATAAATAGAATATTGTCCTGCCCTGTGCTATTCACCAAAAAAAAATTAAATAAATGAATAAATGAAAAAAATTTAAAGGATGTTTAACCTGGGAAAGTAGCCTATGACTGAATCCCTAAGGGCAAAGCAATTGAGTGAATAGGGAAAGACACTCATGGGTTCCTGATGGATTTCTAAGGGAAAATTAATTTTGATGAGTGACAGGCATGACATAAGTGAAGAATGACCAGAGAGACATGCGACACTGACAGTAATCCTGAGCACTCTCTCCTGACACGCTGTACTATACAGTCAACATGGTATCAGCATGGGAGAAATGACAATGTTATGTGTGTTCATGATTATAAATCTTGCAATCTATCTTAGTTCTCATATTAAATCCATAGGTCAACCTCATAGATATTGATCTAATATTTCATTACCACTTCACAAGAATAAGTTGGCCACCATTGAAAGCAAAGAAGTTGTTCCTGCCCTTATCCATCCAGTAAAAACTGCCTGACCCAGTCCTGCACACACTTGCAGCCCTGGAAAGGGCAGTTTATCCCCATCTCAAAGAGCCACGATCCCCTCCCAGAGAGCCGTATAGGCCACGGATGGCAGAAGCACTGAGCTGTGACTGCTCCACAGCACAAAACAAGGCAAGACTAGGATTTCCCTTTCTACCTTCGGAGTCAGCCTGGTAACTTAGGCAACTGCTTGCACTTTGAAATCTGAAGGGATTATTTGCTGCTCGTTGTGGAAAACTTTTTAAAAATCCTAAACTCTCTCACAAAAATGGCATCATCACTTTCATTTTTGGTCCTGAGGGGGTTTATCTGTCTTGGATTTCCTGTGTTCCCAGCTCTTATCTGTATCAGTGTACATCCTCCTAGCCGGATTTGGGGTAATGATAGTGGTGGGGAGGAAGCATTAAAGAACTAGAGGAAAGTTGAATGTTTCCTTGGTGCTGTACTGCCCCCTTGGCTCATCTCTTCCTTGTGACCATTCTATAAGAGGATGTCCAATTGTCTACAGATAGGCTTTGGGTCTCCACTCCACACTCCCATTCACTCACACTGATGTGATTTTTTTTTCTGGGTCTGTGACGCCAGATACCTGATCCCATCAACACCTCATGACACCCAGACTAGTGTACTTCTTCCATGTGGACTTTGTTGCTTCTTAGCTAGATGGCCACTTGTCTTCAAGCTTTTAAGACGTCTGATGCTATATCTTTTAATAACTGGACTCCATCAGCTTTCTTCACCACATTCATTTATGCACCTATTTTGTCTTCAGAGGTGATGTCAGGAAGGTGAGCATCATGAAATACCATGTTATTAGAACAAAGTGTTTTTGCATTGAGGGAGTAACATAGAAATATATGAACATAGATCTATTTCCCTATCATTATATATACATTTACTTACATATGCACATGTCTGTATTTGGACCTCTATAAGTGTTCTTTGCCTCCTACTTCTTTCCTCTATTTCTTTTTATTTTCTTCTTGTCCCCCTATCATGTTAGACCTTTCTTTGGGTGTCAGTAATTCCTTATGGCTATATTGCCCTTGATCAAGTCCCACCAGACATCCTATACTCTCCTTGCCATCAATTTTAGATGACTTGTTGTGCCCTTGTCCCTGGGTTGGTTGACTTTATGAAGCATAGTGTCCTGTGTCCCCCCTGGAATGTTGGCTCTATTGTTTTCTCCTCTGGATTGTTTATCCCGCTTATCTTATCTAGATAGATATGCATAGACAATAATAAGTATAAAAACAAGATAGAAGAAAAGAAAAGAACAACAATAAAATGTCAAAAAAGAAAGAAAAGAAAAGCCTATAAATAGTTCCAGGTCTGTTTGTAGACCTTTAGGAGTGTTCAGTCAAATCTTACATACTGGCAATTAATGGTGTGTTTCACATTCAGCTCCTGGCTTGGTTTTAACAATGGATGCCGAGCTTCTTCATAGTCTCTTCACACAGCTGTAGTCTGAAACTTTATTTCTATATGTTCCATCTGAAAATGTCCGTGTGTATAGTTGCATTATTGAAGAAAGACATTTGTCATGAATACATTATTGGGCTAGCAAAATTCTATCATAAGATCTCCAGTTTCATTTCTACCAACAAGATAATATTTTACAACTACTGCCCCTTTCTATTTTTTCCAACTTTTGCATGCAACCAATGGATCTTGATTGCATATTTGATCAACTTCCCACTGAATAAATTGATAGAACTCTTCAATTTTTCCATCACTAGCTTTAGTGACCTCTGTGTAAATTGGAATAATAGTTGTAGTGACAGGATTTCCCTTTATACAGATAGATATTATCCTATCACCAACAGGATAGATTTTGAAGTGTTCTTTTTGATGGTGACTGTGATGTCATTCCTCTTGAACCTGTCATTTTCATCATAGGAAACTGTCTGATTAAAATGGCCAGTATAGCGCCATGTCACAATGTAATGTCTAAAATAGAAATCTTTATGCGTTCAACTTCGTTTTTGATGACTTCCAATTTTCCTAGATTGATGCTTCTTACATTCCAATTTCTGGTGATGAATAGATTTCTGCAGATGTTTCTTCTCATTTTGAGCCGTGTCCCATCAGCAAAAGAAGACCCTGATGGTTTTGTTCACAGAGGTTTTCTTCCATCCACATCGCTGCAGTGGACTGGGCTAGCCACTCTGACGTCATCATATATTCAGTGCCTTCTGACCCGAGGGGCTCATCTTCTGGTGCTCTCTCTGAAAATGGTCCACTGCTGTTCAGCAGGTTTTCAGTGTCTGACCCTGTTTGGCTGCTATTCATTGGTTTTTGGTGACTAACTCCTGTGAAAGGAGGTACTCTCTTCATTCTTCATGGTCTGTTCTTAGTCTGGAAGGTCTGCTGAAAGCTGTTCGCTTTGGACAATGTGGCTGGTGTGTGAAATACCAATGACATACCTTCCAGCATCATGGCAGCACACCCTCCACCACAGTACAACAAAAGTGGCAGACAGGTCAAGGCATAAATGTCTACCTACTCCCCTTTATTAGACCAATACCTCGAATGGTGCATTATTTCTATCAAAAATAGGAACATATTACTTGGCTGTTTCTTCTTTCTGCTTAGGATAGTATGACAACTGTAATAGCTATCACAACTAATGAGAGCATTTTGTGTATGTCAGCTAGTAGGTAGAGGGTTTATATACATGATCTCATTTAACTTCCTCGAAATTCCATGATGTAGGTACTGCGACTTCCACCTCCCCCCACATTTTGGTGGTAAACTGAGCATGAGGTTAAATAATTCAGATAATTTCCTGAGATCCACAAGCTACTCAGATTGCAAAGCTGCTCTCTGTATGTAACTGGGAAAGTTCAGCTCTTAACCACAGTGTGATCTTGACCCCTGCCTCTCCCTGCTTTCAGACGACACCCCAAACCTTGCCACTTCTTCAAAAGCCACTCCCCATCCAAAGTTCTTCTTCCCGCCCCCAACTCTTTTGACTCTGTCACAAGGTTTACTGCCATGCATTATGGGTTACAAAGGGAAGAGGTGTGGTACAGATTTCTGTGAGTTCAGACACGCCTAAAGCCTTGAGCATACAATTAATGCCCGTTGACCACTGGCAATCCAAGGGCTCCCCAGGCCATTTCCGTGGAAAACATCAGCACTGGTAGATTTATGTTCACTTGGATGAATAAGGAGAGAGGCTCGGCCCCACTAGTTCCCAGTCTTGATTTATGAGCACGAAACAGAGTCAGTCAGTTACCCTCCTTTCTCTTTGCAGCCACAAGACCCAAGTGCCCAACAAGCAGACTGCAGCACCCTCTGGTCCTCGTTGGGCCAACGTGGTCATTTACGCCACGGGTCATCCAACATCGGTCGGTCCCCTGGGCCCCCAGCCTCGGAATTTCACTACAACATGTTGGACAGATATCAATCCGCCTTAGATCCAGCCGGAAGTCGAGGATTTCATTCCCTTCTGGATCTGGAATTTGCCAGAGGTGGTTTCTCCCTGGAGGTACGTTTTTCTCCCCCTAGTATTTTATAAGCTAGCAAAGGAGCCTGTAAGGATACACCTCCCCACCCCAATGTTAGCATTTCAGAGTCATCAAGGGGAAAGAGAACATGACTACTCTCTGAGTTGATCTCATGACTCGGCAGCTTTGCGGACCAGGAAGCGAAGGCTCATAGGGGACGTCAGCTGGGATGTGATTCAGCCTGTCTGAGGGATAGTGGGTCCCTTCTCTGCCACGTCGTCGGGACTGCTGAGAAACAGCACCTGCTAAGCGCTTGTGTCATTAACTTGTTCACTGATTAACAAGATTCAGTCAATACATTTTATCAACGTGGTGGTGTTGACGCTCAACACTGACAGGGACAGCCCCCTGATATGTAGATGACGGCAGTACACTTTCTGAAATTATTTTGAGGCTTTCTGATCCCGTAAAAATGTGCAGCCTGAAAAATCCACTATGTCCAGGGGTCGTTTTCAGTCGGAATTGACTCGCCCCCAGTCACTGTGGCTTTGGGCTTATTGTTAAGACAAGGTCATTACCAATGTTCCATGTGAAAAATGATGCTATTTCATATGCTCCTTCCCTTTTGGAGCAAGGAAGGGGCAGTGCTGCGCTGTCCTAGAGGGTTGATGTGAGTCAACATTGAGTCTGGGGAGCTTAGTGTGTTTGGTTTGGGTTTGGAGTGATTTTGGGCTAGTGCAGAGGCTTTGGTCTAGAACATTTTTGTCATGGAAGCAAAGCCACAGACACTGGGAAGGAATTGAAATGAATTTTAGAAGCAAACTGATGCCTCCCGTACAGATGATTTCCCCTTAGTAACCCCTTTTCTGGGGAGTTGCGGAAGTACCTGGGGGTGTAGTGGTTACAAGTTGGCCTGTGAGCCCCATGATCAACTGTACAAAGTCAGTAGCAGTTCCACAGAAGAAAGACTGACCTTCCTATTTCCATGAACAGTTGCTATCTTGGAAACCCACAAGCGGTCCCTCTGAGGCAGCCTTGACTCCATGGCAGTAGCTGTTTTAATGTTCTGGAAGGCTGCCGACTCCATCTCTTTGTCTGACATGATCTAGACTCTAATTATGATAGCAGTTTTTTTTTTGGGGGGGGGGTGGCGGGGCATCACTGCCCTCTCTGGTAGCAATTTTTCAACCTTTGCTCGTAGACACAGTCTCCTAACATGGTCTCCAGACCAACCTACCCTTTTGATGTTCTACCTACTTCACTGGCTATCCTGCTTAGTCTCCTTAGCATTTTCCTTGGTAGTTTCCTCCCCCCTGTGGAATGCTCAGTGGTGAGTTTTTCTTTTTCTCCAGCAGCATGGACTCATCTCCTTTTCTTGCTTATAATTCCATCTGTAGACCAGCACGTCCCAAATATCTATCCAGAGAAAAATATTGCCCAAACCTACTGTCATAGAGTCGATTCCAGCCCAGGGACCACCTAGGGCAGAGTCGAACCACTCTTCAGACCTTCTGAGTCTAGAAATTTTTAAGGGAGTAGACAGTCTCATCTTTCTTCCACTGAGCAACTGGTGGGTTTGAACCACTAATTTTGCAGATAGCAGTCCAATATCTAACCCACTGAGCCACCGGGGCTCCTATGGAATATGATTCTTAATGCATTTTATCTATGTGAGATGTCATCTAAGTGCAAAGGGAAGAAGCACACCATCATTAGTCACCTAAGGGTTGGAAATCATTGAATCCAACATTGAAGGAGGGATTAGTATCTGAGTCTAAATTGTGAGAATCTGGTTGGCAGAGGCTAGGGAGGACAGTGGGAACCCAAGATACATTTGTGAGAACTGCATAGGATATAAGCCTCCCGGGCTCCCCCTCTATCCAAAATCGAGGGATGGGAGGAAAGTGGCTACTGAACAGAGTGCGTTGGATAGATGACTGTGGAAGATCAAAGGGAGAAACTTGACTTGAACAGTTATAACTTTGTCAGTTGATCCTCCCTTCTGATCCAGGCTAACCTGATCTGGCTTCAACATTCTCTGTATTTTTTTTTGTTTGTTTATATTAGGGTTTCTCTCAGAGGTTGACCCACTGGGGAATCACCCTCTTGAAATTGTGTTATGTGATCCTTTAGGGACAGCAAAAAGAATAAGGGCTTTGGAGTGCGTGTGCGTGTGTGTGTGTGTGTGTATGTTACAATGGTGGTGGGAGGTGGGGGATAAAAAGGGAGATGACATCAAGGAGTCCAGGAAGAAAAAGAATACTTGGAAGCTGATTTTGGTAGCAATTGTACAACACAGCTTGAACTATGGAATAGATGATGTGTGTATTAACGCCTAATTAATAATGCATTAAACTGTATTTTTTGATATGAAATTTTTCTTCCTGTAGGAAAGAGGGAGTATCTGGCATTCCTGGAAAGTCTTGTTGACATATCTTCTTGCATGCATGCTCCTCACTGGATTGGGCATATTGGTAGCCATTTTCGTTCACGAGAGTAGAAAACAATATCATTCGCCTAACCTATCAACAACACCATCTATTACTGGAAAAAACAACAGAAATACCTACAACCTCAAGTCCTGCAGCTTTGAGTAAAATTGCTGCAAAAGGTGAGCTCTCACTTCCAATAAAATCAGGGGAAAAACAAGCCGAGACAAGGGCATGTCCCAGGCAACATCTCAGACAAAACTCACCATCTCAGCCTCAGCAACTAAGACCACGGATCTCAACATCACAAGCCTGACTGAAAAGATAAATGCTACTAGCAATTTAGCACCACAGGAAAATATGCAGCATCCGTGAATGTGTCTTTTGCAACCTCAGAGTTGCCCAGTGACTCAAGATCTAAGCCTACCATTCTAGCAGCCACTACTGATGGTAGTTATCAAGCACTGCACACATGAATACAGGCACCACTACAACCACCTCCCCTGCAAAGGGTTCTACTAACCCACCTTGAAGGGAGCCACTTCATCTTTCATTTCAGCTAAAGCTGGAATGACAGAGAGCGACCGTCCTGGAGGGAACACCACTTCACCATTAGTTGTACCTGCTAGTGTAGGCTCGAGTGCAACTGCAGCTGCACAGAATGTGATGGAGCGCTTCCCTTCAAGCACCAGGACAAATGATGCCAGAGGCCCCCACACCACCTCTGCATCATCAACCTCTGTGACTGCTGCGTCTCCATCTCTCCCAAGAGTCAGGTCTTCTCCACAAAACATCTCTCCTAGGACCACAGACACAGCCAGTTCTTCCCTTCCTACACCCAGTGCCATCAACAACAGAGCAGGCAGTACAGTACCATGCACACATTGGGATTTATCCAAAAGAAGTCTCAGTCCACCCATACGAGTCCAAGAGACCACTTCAGTGACCACAGCATCCACTAAGGCAGAGGCAAAGACTTGGGTTTCAAGTGAGACTGTATCTCTTTTGAAAACAGCATCGATGCAGACAAATGGCACTAGTTCTATGAGGGGAACTGAAGACACGGCAGATACAGCTTCATGGATATCCACTGGCACATCTATAAGTGTTTCTAATCCGACGACAAGAATGGAGGTTAAAATAATAGACCGCCTTGCACCAAGAACTGTGAAGAGTGACTCAGAAACCACAGGCGCATACTCTGTTACCCAGTCTCCTATGGAGTCAAAAATACTGGCATCGCCAAGCACAACTGAAACAAGCTAACTACAAGCACATCTGAATCGACATCTTCTAGAACTTCCAATGAGACACGTGCTTTTGTCTCCAACTTCACATGCTGTTAGCTACACCTACGGCCTAGCAGCTGCTACTGAGTGGAGCTCTGCAGAAAGTTTTAAAACAACGCTGGGAACCGGATCCCCCAAAGCCACAGCAAACCCATCCATTACAGTAACTGCAAGGACCCCTCCACCACTCCGGCCCATAGGGACACACTCATTAACTAGAGGATCCAGGGTAAAGTGACCAGGCATCCTGCTTTTTAACAATTTAACAAAGTCCTATGGTGTTTTAAAATGAAAATAAATATATTAAAATACTACTTTTGCATTCTATGCAAATTTTTGTTGCTCCATATAGACCACATTTTAAATCAAGAGCTCCCACCCCCACCCCGAGTCAATGGTGTCCCACTTAAAATCTGGTCACTATGATCTAGGGCAATTCATACCCTGGCTACAGTCATAACTTCAGGAAACACAAAGTCT